>JAOTQH010000031.1:5437138-5451736 GCA_025631255.1 Cornus kousa
AGCGACAACAAGCAACTAAATATATATGATTATACGAGTAGTCATTAGAAATTTATTTTTTAAATCCCACCACTTACCGTGTTCTGCGATAAGCTATAAGCAACCTTTCTAACGCTTAAAATTTTGGCATCTTTTAAGCTGTACTTACCATGTTAAGCGGTGTCCTAAAATGTTATCAAACGCACTAATTTTTAAAAATCACTTACCGTGTTTAGCATTCAGCGCTGAATTAGGAAATCAAACAGGCCCCTAGTAAGGGCATCTGAACAGTTTTAAATTGAATATTAAAAATAAAAATAAAATAAATAAAAGTTTTTATTGTATTTAATAAAAATGATCCTAAACACGTCGTCGTTTTGATATTCCAACTCCAGAGCCCTAGAGCTAAGGTGACGAATTGACGATCTCTCTTCTCAGTTAAGGCTCTAGAACCTCTCTCGCTCATACTTGGATTCTCGACGCGACAAATTTCCTCAACCCAACGAACTACACTCCAGTTCACTCCTTTCTGGTAATATTTCACTCTCCACACATATATGTATATATATATATTTATATATATAATGTGTTTACGTTCTATATTGCTTCGCTGAATGTTGTTGTTGTTCTGCAACAGCGAAAATGTCAATTCGTGTTCTGAATCCGAATGCTGAAGTACTCAACAAATCCTCTGCTCTTCACATGAACATCAATGCCGCCAAGGGTTTGCAAGACGTTCTCAAGACCAATCTTGGTCCCAAAGGAACCATCAAGATGTGAGTTCTTCTATTTTTCTTCTTCACATTCAATTTTTCTTCAATTTTTTTATTTTATTTTTTATTTTTTAGGCTTGTTGGTGGAGCTGGTGACATCAAACTTACCAAATATGGTAATACACTATTGAAAGAAATGTTTAGTTCTATAAACTCTGTACTTTAGTATCTTGTTGATTTAACTGTTAGTATTTGAATATTTGTAATGCTATTGATTTTAGATACAATGCATTGCTGAAGTTCATTTTTCCATTTTTGCTCGTATTACTTTTTATGTGACATTTGAATCCATTTGCGCTTCCAATTGAACGCCATATAATGTAATTGGGTTTTGGATTGGGTATAAAATGAGTACTAATCAAACCAAGCAGTTGGGTTAGAGTCAGCAAGAATCATTACGTCCCTGGTTATGGAAATGAGAAGGCCACAATACTTGTCTGCTGCATCAAAAGCATATAGGTAATTTTTTTGGTAATAATCCTGTACTTTGACAAATTGATGGAAATCGGAAGGTGCTCTTGGGATATGATGTCCTAAGAAAAACAATTCATTGTCCTGTAATTTTTTCTAATTATTGGGTATTGTTTAGGTACTAGTCAGCGCTTTCGGTTTAATATGAGATGAGGTGGTAAATGTTTTTTGGTGATAACTGATAAGAGAAAAGAAGGGGGGGAAAAATTCAGAGGAAGAGGAGGAAAGAGGGAAAATAAAACATAAAAACTTATCAAACACACATAATACCAATCTATTCTTTCTCTTGATGGATCTTCTAAATTGCTACTGCTGCAGTTATTTATTTATTTTTATTTGTAACTATAATAAAGCTTATTCTCTTGATAATTGCAGCAAATTCAAAATCCAACTGCAATTATGATTGCAAGGACCGCTGTTGCCCAAGATGATATAAGTGTTGATGGTACAACTTCAACTGTGATCTTTATTGGCGAGCTTATGAAACAATCGGAACGTTATATTGGTGAAGGTTTTTATTTCTCGTAAGATTACTTGGAGTGAGAGTAGTTTTTTACACCTGGTGAGAATAGTTATTATTGCACCCTTCAATAACTTTCAATAGAGTTTGTCTTTTCTCGATCTTACTGTTGTATTATGAGGCTTTTCTGTTTGTCATGTGTACCAAATATCCAATAATCGGACATAAGTGTTTGTTTTAATTGATGGACCCAAAGCTTTTAATTTTATATTAGAGTAAAACTCTAATTTAAAGCATAATGTTTATTTGACAAGTTCAAATCTTCAAGTAATTTATTTTTGGTATTGCATGATGAACGTAATGACATTTTTTTCTTTTTTGAAATGTATGATGAATGTAATGACATTAATCCAACAGTTGGACTATCAAAAGATAAAGCCTGTATGGAGTTACTGATTGTGGGTTTAACTCATTCTAGCCTAGGTGTAAATGGATCCCTTGTTATATACAAATTTAATTTCAAGCTACACTTCCTGGTATTAGAATTTGTTCTCTTGAATTATTTGTTGTTTTCTTTTTTCATTGACAATATTGGACTGAATTAACATGATTTAGCTTTTCTTTTCTTCTTTTTCTCTCCCCAGTCTGGGGTGAGTAGCATTTTCCTTTCCTTTTTGTATCCATCCCAAAATTATGTGTACACAAACATGTCCATGAATATTACTGCTTTTGGGATTGTGGGCATATGGAAGCCTAATTCTGTGGAGTGATGCTAAGTGCGTTAGTCTTTCTCCTTTTTTCCCCCCTTCTTCCCTTGCTTGCTCTTTATAATCTTTGTTCTTGAAAGCCTTTTTCAGGGATGCATCCACATGTTTTAGTTGATGGTTTTGAAATTGCCAAAAGAGCAACACTGGAATTCATTGAAAAATTTAAGACTCCTGTAGTGATGGGTGATGAACCTGATATAGAAATATTGAAGATGGTAGCAAGAACAACATTAAGAACAAAGGTTTCTTTATTTTCTTTTTGTTTTGTTCTCTTGTTTAACATCTTAGAGATTCTATTCTATGGTATATGATTCCAGAATTACTTTTTCTTGTGTAGTTGTATGAAGCACTTGCTGATCAATTGACTGACATAGTTGTAAATGCGGTGAGTGCAACTAATGCTGTTAATTACATCGAAGTTCGTATTATAGATGAAATTCATTTAGAGTATCAAAGCACTTAAGCCGATCTTTGCTCACATAGTTATTAAAATTTTGTGTAGCTACCACATTAAGTTTACTTGTGTATTTGATCCACGATGCATGGCTACCCTTACCTCTTCTTGGTGCGTAGCCATTGACGGCTTAATTATGACAGGTACTCTGCTTTCGCAAGACTGATGAACCTATTGATCTGTTTATGGTTGAGATTATGCACATGCGCCACAAGTTTGATGTAGACACCCAATTGGTAGGTCAACATTTGTTATTGTTAATTTACATTTTTCTTTCTTTCAAAAGTATATCTTTTCGAGGTATCAAAGGTTCATGAGTTGTACGTCATTGGAATATGTCAAAAGGTTCATGAGTTGTATATCATTGGAATGTGTCAAAAGTATAATGCAATATGATTTACTCTTGTCATCAAGCTTTGTCCAATATTGCCTTTTCTTATTTTCAATGTACACCAGCAAAGTCGGTTGACTTGGTTCCTTTAATTTTTAGAATCTATATCCTGAAAAAGCTTAAGTAGTTCGAAACATGTTAGACCGGAAAATGACAGAGCTATATAGCGTAATATTGCTAACGCGTGTTTTTGAAAATTGCAAGATCTCTCTCAGGTTTTGATTAATAAAAATTAGAGAACCTTTTGTTGGTTGGAGGTTTGGCACCACTTTCAGTCTATGCTGCATTCTATAGAAATATTATTCCCATACAGACATTGGTTTTGCAAAATATCGATAATTATGATTAAATATCAATAATTATGCAAATCACCAGTATTTATACTTCCACAACCTACTTGTTTTCATATTGCATATTTCTGGAATTTTTGGGGATTAAAACTGAATTCATCAAGTGTAGATTATAGTTTTGCAAACATGGCATTTTTTATTTTTAAGGTGAATAAATCCAAAAAAAAAAAATTGTTAAAATCAACCTGATATTTCAGATATTTTGAGATTTTTACCTTATTTTAGAACAAGGCTAGATTTTCCAGAACATATCACCAAGTTTTTTAGTTTTTATTTTATATTTAACACATAATGATTGGCTTGGGACTCTTTGCTGAAATTGGATATCATGTCTTTATCTATGGGCATGTGGTTTTCACAACAATGAACCTGTGATAGTTACTTATTAAAAAAAAAAAAAAATGAACCTGTGATAGTTGATGGTGCTGTGTGTGCGAGAGATCAGTACATGTAGTTATAATTACAATTATATCACCAAATTCAATTTTATTACGCTTTCCAATAGCATTTTGAAAGCATCAATTGTACAATCATTCTTCCGGGTGTTTTTGTTGATGACTTCTTTTTGTAGAACACAATCCAATGGTCTTTCTTGCTCCACTATATGCATGCTACATATACATATATATATTTGATAGATAAAGTAACAATGCGAAACGTCTAGACCATACCTTATGCCCTTCCTAGCATTCTCAAATATTCAAGTCAAATGCCAAGTTTTGGCCTTTAAATAAAACAATAATATGCATGCTGTATGTATAATCTGTGGTACCTATTGTGCCAATTTGCATGAGTGCACTTGCATATGCACCTGAAATAGAAAAAGAATCTTCATTTTGTGCCCCTTGGCTTTTCATGGTTCACTTGTATTGTTTTGTAGGTTGAGGGTCTTGTACTTGATCATGGTTCAAGACATCCGGACATGAAGCGGAGAGCAGAGAATTGTTATATCTTGACTATCATTGGAGTATGAGAAAAGGTATTTATTGATGAACATATTGTTGCCGGAAAATTCTTAAATTTATGTATTTTGCATGTTTCTTGAATTTCTTTTTTCTTCCCCTTTTTATTCGAAAAGAATTGAGAACCATGTAAGCTCTTACTTATCAGGGAAAAAAAAAAACCATTTAAGCTCTTAATCGCACAATATGACCTAGTGATTGAACCACGAGCAGGATCCTAATATTTTCTCATTTAAGGTATTATTTTGTGGGTTTGTTTTTAAGATTTGAGGTGATTGTATTCAGGGAAAATTCTGTTCTGGTTTTAGGTGGAATGATAAGTTTAAATAGGTCACAGTGCTTTCAACATGACATTCTTTAATCTCAACACCATCAATTGCATGACAACTTAAAGATATTTGGCTTCGTTGTTGGCTTGATTATATCTGGGGATTGTTTCGGCCTCCATTTGGAAATCTCTGTTTGTTTGTTTTTTATATATATACTTTTTTTTTCCTTCTAAAAGAGGGACTAGTTCTCCTCAATAAACAAATAAGATTTTTACCATTGCTACTTCATAGATTTTTGTGGATGAATATTTTGGAAGGTTAGAGTTGATGTTAATAAGGAAGTTAGAAACTTGGCATCGCGCATAGACCCACTTAACCATCCTTGATGCTGGATAAACTAGGTGGATAACATGGAACTTACATTTTCCCTCTCAGCAAAATAAATGCAGGCTTTTTCTACTCAAATGCAGGGCAGGGAGAGGCTATGGTTGCTGCAGAAAGGCTCTCGGTCGATGAGAGAGTGAAAAAAATTATTGAACTAAAGAATAAGGTACAGGCATCATTATGCATACGTGTTATTATGTTTTGCAGCATTTCAGACTTGATTTATATTGCGGTTGTGTGTAGGTCTGCTCAGGTAATGATAACAACTTTGTTGTTATTAATCAAAAAGGAATTGATCCTCCATCACTGGACCTTCTTGCTAGGGCAGGGGTAAGTCCTGCCTACACTACAAGAATTATTTTGTGTCATTGCTTTGCTTTTGAGAAGAGTTATTATTAGAGAAATAATTTATCACAGGGTTTGTGAAGTCAACCCCTGGCCTTATATGAATTTCCAAATTAATTAATTGAAAATTATATTGTGGTGTCATTCATTGTGGTTGCTTACTACTTGTTGAAACTGTGTTCATTGCAAACGTTCTTTTTATGGTATCCAGTGTTTTTGCTTTTTCTAAGGTAGCATGTTTAAATGTTTATGATCTTGGCTATATGATCAAAATTTATTTCCATTAGATTCTTATTTAATACAAGGGCAAAGGGGATGAATTCCATCATACACATTCACATTCTTTTATATTTAAATGCAATGGAGGGGGTTTGCTATTGTGAACTAGATGTCCATATGGTCTAGATGTCAACCAAATTAGAAAGTAATCTTCACATTTTCAATTGAAAAACATGTATTAAAAAGAGAAAAATGACTTGAGGGAGGAACCTCCTCATAGGAAGAAAAATGCCTAATCTGCAAAGGGAACGGCAGGGATACTTCTTCACATGTTATCCTGCATAGGGTCCCACTCAAACTCAACTCAACTCAACAAAGTCTTTGTCCAACCATTTTGGGTTGGCTACATGAATCATGTTTCATTCTATCTAGGCTATAACCTCAGTTAAACCACATGTTATCATGAAGTTTTGTACTATGTCAGTTTATGTTGTTTTCATTTTATGTTACCCCTAACATCACCCTTCAATACAGGCTCATCATTTTTCCTAGCCGATGCAGTTATTGGCTTTATTTTTGCTTGCAAACAGTAAAATTGTGCACACATCCAATTCCACTATTTTTTTTTTAGTGAATTAGTTTTTATTTAAAAAATATGATGGTTCGCACAACTGCTTAGTGGTACATGGGTGCAAGGTGATTCACAATGACTGCTTGTACCATGTCTACATTAAATTTTGTCAATTTGTTAGAATAATTAGTAATGTTTACACCTGTGTTGCTTTGTCTGCTGTCTGCAACTTGCTAAATGAGTTATTTTTCAGATAATTACCCTGCGAAGAGCAAAGAGGAGAAATATGGAAAGATTGGTTTTCGCTTGTGGTGGGGAAGCAGTTAATTCTGTTGATGACTTAACTCCTGATTGTCTTGGCTGGGCTGGACTTGTCTATGAGCATGTTCTTGGAGAGAAGTATACTTTTCTAGAAAATGTAAAGAATCCTTACTCTTCCACAATTTTAATAACAGGTATTTGAAATCTATTTTTTGCTTCACTGATCATTTATAAAAGTTTCCTATGGTAAATTTAGTAGTAGTCTATTTTTTTTAATAATTTCCATATTTAACCTTGCAGGACCTAATGACCATACAATTGCCCAGATAAAAGATGCTGTCCGTGATGGTTTGAGAGCAGTCAAAAATACTTTCGAAGATGAATCAGTTCTATTAGTAAGCTGTTCTTTTAGATTTTTTGTCCGCTAATGGCACAATCATGATATATTTCTTCATGTTGCCTTGTAAATATTGATGATTTTGCAGTCTCTTACTAGACTCTGCGATATGTTTAAACGACATCATCTGTTGCTTAAACGGTGTTTACATGAACATATTCTATATAAAGAAATATCAGCATCAGAAAAATTAATCCTATTACAGTGACATTGTTTGATGCACCTTTTATGGACATCTAGCTGGCAATTGCATATTCAATTGATATGTGTTGTTAGTATCATGCATTGTACAGTACACTTAATTATGGTAGTGAACTAGGATAAGAAAATTACACTAACCTTGTGGGATGTGCCCAAGTTGTGTGACATTTTCCTTTGCTTGAATACTTTTTATTCCACCACACACCCCCCCCCCCAACCTTACCCCCAATTTTGTTTTTGGTAGGAGATGGATTTTACAAGGAGGAGGAGGGTAGATAGAGGTTAATACATATGTTAGAAGTAACTTGATACTCCCTAGCCCCTAGTTAATAACGTTGGTTTGGCATACATCAGAGGAAGCTTGACGAGGTGTATATGGGTGAATATTTGGGAAAGTGAAAGTTGGGCACCGAATTAATCGTTTTCTTTAAACTAGTTGAGACTGGTAAACTTGTGCTGCTTTACTAATTGTTCTAGAAGAATTATTGGTGTTATTATTGTCAAAGATTTATGCTGATACTTTTTATCTTTATTGACTCTAACTTGATAGGAAGATGAATGTAGGTTAAGTTCAGAATCTTTATGTTCTGCAGCTTTGAACGTTTATATTCTTTATTTTATCTTGGCCAGTTCATTACATGGTTTTGCTGAATCACATTTTCTGTTATTTTTGTTCAGGGTGCAGGGGCATTTGAAGTTGCAGCCAGCCAACACTTGATCAATGAAGTAAAGAAAACTGTTCAAGGGGTAATAATTTCCCGTATCTCAATTTTTCGCTGGCAATATAGATATCCTTGGCACTTGTATTGATTCAGATATACTTTTTGGTGTCTACTAACTCGGAAACAGCGTGCCCACCTTGGTGTTCAAGCTTTTGCTGATGCCCTTCTTGTGGTGCCTAAGACACTTGCTGAAAATTCTGGTCTTGACACTCGAGATGTGATCATTGCTCTTAGGGTAAGCTTTTTCATGGCATTTAAGGCATTGTCTCTATTTTTTTATAAGGCAAAGAATAAAGTATTTGGAGTATTGTTCTACTATCTGGATGTTTGTCTAGGGAGAGCACGACAGGGTGAGTATTGTGGGTGTAAACCAGCACAATGTTGAACCAACCATCAATCCTCAAATGGAGGGTATTTTTGACAACTACTCTGTGAAACGCCAAATCACTAACTCAGGGTATGTAGAAATCAGTTTGTTCAGAGAACCTTATGCATTCTTATTTATGCTGCTTCTGTTACTAGCCACAGAAATTTTGAGATTACTCCATAATCTCCTGAAGCTTGATACCACTTTCAAATTAACTGTATGCTATATACAAGTGTTTTTTTTTTTTTTTTGTCCCTTCAAAAAAGTGAATGCCTTGCCAATACCATTACTGCCATTTTAGTATCATGTTTTGCTCTCAAGAATCATTGACACTGAACTTTTTCTGGACTCTCCATCAAACCAGCAAGTCATTAAATTTTCTGTTGGCCTTTCCTTTCCTGGATTTGTGTCTAAGCAGCAATTCCGCACTATTTGCAGGCCTGTCATTGCATCCCAGCTGCTTCTGGTTGATGAAGTAATTCGTGCTGGTCGTAACATGCGGAAGCCAAATTAATTACAGGTGGTGGTGGTGGTGGTCTTATGAATTGTCAACATATGTCTCCAACAGCTTCAGTATAGACGAGCTTGGTTTCCAGTTGAGGGATTCATTTATTATTATTATTTAATTTTTTAAAAGGAAGAACCATTAATGGTGTAACTTGTATAATGCAATTAAGACAAAGCAGGCTTCTTCCTACGCATTTTTGTAAATTTTCTTGGTTGTATGTATGCAGTACGATCCGGTGATTTGTGAAAACAGGTGTCCTACTTTGCTTTCGTATGAGCCCCATCCCCATCAGAGAATGGCAAGTTCAAGATGAAAAAGCTCTGCATTTGAATGAAAATGGCGTCAGGAATTTGAGCAGGGAGGTGGCTTGAAATCTATTTTTGAGAATCCTTACTCTTCCACAATTTTAATAAAAGGTACTTAAATCTATTTTTTTGCCACGTTTTGATAAACAGCTCATTAAACCTATTTAATAAACAGGTCGAGTTAGTGTTGAGGGTTTCTGATATGATTATTAAATGAGTCGGGATCCGAGAATGGCAAGTTCAAATGGCGTCAAGAATTTGAGCAGGGAGGTGGGAATCCAGTCAATCCACTGAGAAGTGAATCCAAGAAACGTCCGGAGTATATTTATTTCAGATTTATAATACTAAACTAGATGCTGACGGAACAGTCCCAGAGGCCTCAAAATGCAATTTGTACTTCCAATTCCAGTAAAACTCATGAACAGAATTTGACAATAACCAAAGACAACAGCAAAATTTCTTGATAGCTACTTAATATAAACAGTCCAAAAGTCCTAATAATTTCAGAGAAATTCAACATCTCTTTTTCTCAAATGGCTCATCCCCTACCCACTTCATAGTTGCTGCTGCTGATAATTTCATAGAAAATTAAAAAAAAAAAAAAAAATACAACCGACAAATTGTAAAGTTCAAAACCAGCTGTGATATGGTCCGCACTATAGTTGTTCCCACATGCATTAATAGAACACTTGCTTTGTGTTGGGTACTCCTGATCAATAGAGAATATAATTAAAGAAAATGGACTCGAAGTCTCAAACTCTTACAGGCCCCTTTCCTTCCTGTTGAAGCGTGTATTCTTTCTTCATCTCCTCCAAGACACAGTCGTTGGTGCTGCAAAGAAAAAGACAATGTCAAAATATCAGTAGCAAATACATAAAGGGGGAAAAAATGAAAATGGGAGGTATCCCGTAGCATTTTCACATCAAACTTACAACTGATGAAGACACTTATTTAATTCTTTAGCTTGTCCGCGACATTTCCAAACCACCGAAAGTGTCCTTCCTGCAGAACATTCAGCATATTTTGCAGTGTACTGATCGCACTCTTTTAGTGCCTTGTGCTTCATCTTGCTACGTAAAGCTGCAATTTTGATATATGAATATAGTATTGCATGTATCTAAAAGACATTAAAAAAAAATACAAAATTCACCTTTATTTGTCTTTACTGATAGAAGTAAACAACTTTCATCAAAACAAAGACATATAAGCCATCCAAAATACGAGTAGATTCTATTTTGAAGCAAATTTGGATAGGAGATAAATATAGGGTGAGCAATAAAACATTCATTCTCAACAGAATCATAAAAGAGAGCCAAAAGAATACAGGGCCATCAATATATGTATGAATGTAGTTTTATAAACTAACTTATTGATCCCCAAGCCCTATATAACCAGGAAAAAACAAGAATAACCATGTATGTACACCATGAACTGCACCAAGGACCAAACGGAAAACCACAACATAAACAAAGATGGGAGATGGGCAATAAGGTAGATGATGTGATCCGCCAAGTTGGAGTTGATTGACATAATAACCACCAATTTCCAACTTCCTCAACAGTCAACATCATACAACCACTTATGAATATATTTTTGCCTGTCAGACTGTACAAAGAAAGAGAGCTTAACAGACGGGTTCTTATATCGATATAAATTGAAAATCACTTCTCAAGTAAAAAAAAAAGCCTTAGAATGAACAAAACCATAAAAATAAAAAATAAAAAAAGATAAAGGGCCTAACTTACAAAGTAACCATATTCCCTCTGCTCTCAATTGGATGAATATTCAACATAAACCAACACTGACAGAACCTGGAATAACTATTCATACCAGAAAACGGTGAAAATCGTAGAAGTTACCAAAAGGCATGATTTCTCAAATTACTCAGAAACATCGCCCTACCATTTCCCATCACAAACCCATTCTTCTAAGAAATGACATGTTTTACAGCCCTGACTTCTCCCAAACTCTTTGCTCCGCCCCATATGTCCGCTACCATCTACCTTGTAATGCATTTTTCATACTCTCTGTTTGATGAATGATTAAGTGAGCCTTATATTTGCCAGAAAAACTCCTACCTCAGTCCACCAAATTATATTTGAAATCATCTCAACCCCTTTTCATAAGAACAATTGAAATATTATCTGAATTATGAACATACCTAGTTCCCTGTCATATTTGTACTTTATAGACACAAAATGATGAAAATGTGCACAAATAAAAACATATTTTCTTGAATTGGGAATATATATATATATATATGTATATACATACATACGTACGTACATACATACTATTTTTGGTTGAGGGAGGATCCCCTCACCCCTTTGGGAAGGGGGCAAGTCCTTTTGTTATCTGTAGTCACCCTTAAACCACAATGAAGGTGTATATACTGATTCTTATACAAATAATTCATTTCACCTACAACATTGGACACTAAGATATACTGAAAGATTAAGCAAATGAAATGGTTTTTGTGCTGCAGACCCTAGCATTAAACCTATAAAAACAGCTTGTCATCTGGGTGTCACTTTCTTTTCTTCTCTTTTTTTTTCTTTTATAAGTATCTGGGAGTCATTTTATAGAAGCAAATGAGGCCGTCTGGTATGTTTGAAAAGATATAAACATTTGAATCTTAAAAATGAAGTGGGAAGTAAATTAGAAAACATAGCTTTATAAATATACATACATACATACATACATACAAATATATATATATATATATATATATATGAGAGTGTCTATCCAGAGATGGCGATGATGTGGGCATAATTATGGTTTGGCCAAGGGAATGAGACAATAATATTTATCTTCTTCGACTTTCTTCTTGACGTGATTTTCTACATTTTTCTATATAATATAAAGATAGGTTTAAGCCACAACTTCTCCCCAAACCCTTTGCTCCTTCCCAAATGTCCCATACTACCTACCTTGTAATGCATTTTTCACACTTGAAGTTTGATGAATGATTAAGTGACTCCTACCTCAGTCCACCAAACAGTATTTGAAATCATCTCAAACCCTTTGCCTAAGAACATTGTAAAATATTATCAGAATTTTATATATCTAGATTATACACAAAATGTGAGGCGATTGAGCCCAAATAAAAACAAATTCATTAGTCAATTTGCCATTTCCAGAAGTAGGTATACGAGTGTGTGTCTAGTTCTTGTACAAAAATGGATGTTCACCGATGGATACTGAGATACACTAGAAGATTAAGCATTTGAAATGGTTTTTTGAACTCAACCTCTGATACTAGCTTAGCTTGTCGCCTGGGAGTAATTTTATTGCGGCAAATGCGAAATAAACATTTGAATCTTGGTAATTAAAGTGAGTACATAAAAAATGATAGCTTTATGAACACACCCACACACATGAATACATATATATATATATATATATATATTGATGATGATGATGATGATGGGGGCATAATTAGGGTTTGAGTGAGGAGATTAAAGAATAACAATTACCTTCTTCGACTTTCTTCTTGACGTGATTTTCTCTAGCTTCCTGCACAAATCCCATCTCCTCAAACCCCCAAACCCTTCCTTCGATAGAAAATGATCCACTCCTTCACTGTGTACACGCCAAGCTCGGAATGTAGTTGGGGCTTGGCAGTCCAACCCACTTGTGCAACGTGGATTGACTAAAAAAATTGAAAATTTAACTCAAAAATAACCTTTTTAATTAGTGATTTTAATTTTCAAACTTATAACATTTTTTTAATAAATATATTTTTATATTTTTCTTGTTAAAAAATTTGTAACAAATATACTTTTACTAAACATGCTTATGAATATTTGGTCAAACTTTCAAAGAGAAAATTACAAAAAATCAATTGAATGGATTTAATTCAAAATTTATATATATTGCACACAAACAACACTCTTAATAAGGTTATGTAATGCGCTCCGGCATAGCTGTGATCCAAGAAGTTAGTTTTTGAAGTCTTATTTTCAAACTGCACTCCTTATTTAAATAGTAGGTATGTTGTAAGGCCGATACATATGTTTTAATAAAAATTTAAAAAAAATAAAAAGATAAAGGTTATATTATCATATATTATACATTTTTTTATTTTTAAAAAAATGTACTTTGTTTTTGTTTTTCAAATTTTATTCATTATTATCATTATTTTACTTTTTTTGCTCATTCTGATCCTTTGAAGTTTACTTTTTACTTATATTAAATTATTAATACACCTCTTCATCCACTACTTGGGTTTGTATACAATCCATTTTATTTATTTTACACCATTTTTTTAAAAAAAAGGAGAACATCTACCATATCATGGTGAAGGAAAAATAATTCTACGTAATTAATTAGGTAGTTAGAAAAACATAATTCGTAGAATCAATTCTATTAAATCAGATGATTTCAATTTAAAGTTTTCATTGATTTCAATTTGTTTGATTTTAAAATCAAACAAATTCAATATGTGTGTACTCTACTACCTCTTTCAACTTTTATATCTTAAACTCTCATTCAACAATTAATATAAATATTCGCGTGACAACTTTTTTCTAAGTAAAATGAAGTTAAACTTTTTCTCCTTCTTTTGCTTATTCTTATTGGAAAAATGGTGCAATTCGTATCAACAATTAATACAATATTATTGATAACTTTTTTCTAACTAAAATGCGGTTTTTTTTTTTTTTTTTTTTTTAGCTTCTTTTGTCTAATTTCTTCATAAAAATATATAAAAGTTTCAATCAGTTTTTATAATATGATGGTCAAATTAAACACTTTAAAAGAAGATAAATTATGTAAGAATTTTGTTGGATATTATTTAATAAAGTCGCCGTTGTGTATATGATATATTTTACGTTATATATATATATATATATATATTTATTTATTTATTTATTTTAAATTCAAGTGATGTTAATGCCCACATAAAAGGTCAGACTCACCCATTTATCCCTGTTAGAACTTATAAATGGCCCAGACCCACCCATCCATCCCAGCCCAACACCATAACAGTTTCATTACTTTGGGAAAAAATAAAACTCAGCCCATTACCATTTTAAAAGACCCAAGTTACAAGCCACGGAACTCTGTATGCCAGAGAAATTATCTCGATGGGCTAAATCACAACCTACAATAGCATATTCATTGTCCATTGAAAGGAGATCTGGTCAGAAGATTAGGCTTCATCTTTGGATCTTTCTTAAAATATTTTAAAAATATATCAGATTTGTCTTTATCTAAAAAAGCGCCGCCAAGGATGAATCAATCTAGCTATAGTTTGATAGATTTCACTTAAATTCGATCGATCTCAGCAAGGTTCATAAATAAAGAAAATTGTGGAGTTAAAAAAAATAATTGATCTTATTAGTACAAGAAACATATAAGAACTGAAAAAAACTTCATGAGCCATTCAATTTTATCTATATAAATGGTGGTGATAATTTTTTCTTTTATTTTTCTTTTGTG
>JAOTQH010000031.1:5451836-5463819 GCA_025631255.1 Cornus kousa
AGCAAAATATTTATTTTTTTCCTTAATCCCCAACACACCAAACCCCCCCCCCCCAAAAAAAAAATAAAAATAAAAAATAAAAATAAAACCACCTTACCAAAAAGTATCTTTATTTTTTACTCACAAAAATAATCCCTTAAAACTAGGGGGGGAAAAAAAAAAAATCCCTTAACAAAATTCTAATTTTAATATTGGATCTCAAAATAGGGATTTTGAATGCTTATGTAGAAACTTTTTATCTTTGTTTCTATTGCGACAAATGCCGCGAACCAAGAACAAATCAAGAATCATGACTACAAAGATTTACGTGGTTTGGCGTAAGCCAACGTCCATGGTGAAGATCGGGTGAAAGATTTCACTATGGGAAAATCAAGAGATTACAAGTTTCAGTCCCCTCTTTCTCACTCTCTTTCGTGTGGTTTTCAGTGTTCTCTCATATCCCACTCCAAACCCTAAACGCCCTTATATACTGGGCTACAGGAGAGTCCTAAACAAGGTCCAAGATCTGCAAGAGAAAAAATGAGACAAAACATCACAGTTTCCTGTTGTGAGATATTTTTATTACTTTATTATTATTATTATTATAATTTTTGGCATGACACAATGTGATAGAGGATACAGTTCATGCGCAATAGGATGTATGATTTGACCACTATGTGTTTTCCCCCTGAATAGTGATTTGACTGCCATGTTTGAAGCCCCAGCAAGAATGTGCTATTTATTTATTTATTTCTGGTGGGAACAAGGTTTGATGGGGAGTACTAGAGTCTGAGACTTTCATACGTTTCCCCATTCGAAAGTAGTTTTGAAACCTCACTACAGAACCTAGAAATTAGGGTCTAGAAATTGACTCACTTACTCTAGAAATTGACTCTCATTAGAGTCGTGCAATTGTTCTATATTAACTTGATGTGTGTGTGTGTGTGTGTATAATTTTTATATATATGCTTTATTTATTGTCCCTACCATCTTTTAATTTTTAAGGTTAAATAGTTTTGCCGTCATATCATTGCGTCAATATTCAAACAAATATTCCTCCTTTTTGACTTGAAGAATTAACGACGTCATCTACATATACCCTGTCCTCACTTGTATATCCATATGGGACATTGCTCTATCGTCTTCCTTTTCTTTCATTTGTATGCTGTTTCCTCATTTAATTTTCCTATGATATTAATTTGCAGGAGTAAGGAATTGCATATTTCTTAAGTGTTTTATCATTCAACCCCAAGGGGTTGGCTCAAGTGGGTAAGTACTTGGCTCTGGTGCCTCATGAAGCATCAGGTCTAAAGTTCAACTCCTCTTGGGTGCAAACAATTCCTTGGAGGGGTGTATGAGTTTCAAATGGGAAAAAAAAATGTTTTATCATTCTTAAGATTGTGAATCAGTTGGTGAAAGGTCATTTGTATTCGTTATTGATGCAATTGCGAAGTACAGAAACTGAACTTAGAATTTTGCAAGGGTCACTCTGATCCCAAGCTGTCATATGATTTGACATTTTGTTCATTTGTTTGTTATTCTTGGCAAACAACCCCAGGTATTTATTCGTTTATTCTTCTTTGCAAAGTTGTTATGCCTATCCTAGAAGAGAGAAGAGGTTTTTGGTGATGATTGGACATCGTCTTTAATTGCAAATCAAAGATAATGTTGAAGATCTTTGAGTGTGGGTCTGAGGCCTTTCAATGCGGAGTTGTTATTGTGTGTATGATTGAGGGTAATGAATGAACAGGGAAGGACTGGGTTGTGGAAGAGGAGATCGTTGATCGTATGTGGTGGTGGGGGCGGTCAGCTGAGGGTTTGAGAGGATCAGAGAGTTGTTTATTGGAAACCCTAGGGAAATGAGATATATATAAGGGTTTCAAGGAATATAAAATCAATACAAGGGCGGAATGGGACGGAACAATTATATACCCAGTCCCACCCTGAACCTGGATCAGGTTTAATTCATTTAACCCAAACTTGCCCTTCCCTGTTAAATTGTTTACCATATCCATCCCATCAGGGGTGGGTCAGGCTTAAACCTGCCGGAAAATTGCCCATCCCTAATCACATGATAAGCTTTTGAAGTGTGTTGGAAAATTAATTATTTGTTTGATATGCATATTAAAATGGAATCAGTGACCATTAAATTGAGTGTTTTGGTGGATTAAAGAATGCAAATAACAACCAATTCCTGTATATTTATGTTTCCCTTTTGCAATTGCTGTGATATTTGTTGGTTGCATATGCTCCCCAAAACTCTGAATGAGGTGCTCCATGACTCCAGGGATTTGAAAGGCTCAATATAGCAAGCTGTGAAAGTTGTGATATTATTATTTTTTTTGATAAGTGAAAGTTGTGATATTATTTTCGGACTTTTTATTAATTTTAAGCTTTTTTACATTACAGGTCTATGGTTGGGGTAGAGGGGAACATGGAAGGCTTGGATTTGGAGACGACAAGAGCAGTAAAATGGTGCCCCAAAGAGTTCAACTTCTAGTTGGGCAGGACATTGTTCAGGTGCTGTGTACATTATTACTATCCCATCATAACTATTTGGATAGCTTATGGATTGGTTCGCCTTTGTGATGCCACATCAAATTACATTATCTTGATGTTTTTTCTTTCAGTTGAAGGCACACAGCTATCCTTTAGAATTGCATCACTAATAACGATAATAACAATTAAAAATGATCACCGTTCAAAATCCTACAAGTATTCTACAAGTGACAAAAAACACTAAATGATTGGTTAAAGTTTCCTTTTTGTATGCAAATGCTTTGTTAACGGTCGGTCTTGCATGCAATATGTATCCTGAATGGAGCTTTACTATTGGTTTATATTAATGCTCTTTCATTTGCTGGGCAGTAGAAGGAAATTTTTTTTTTTTTTTCCATTTTTTGGGATCTGAGGAAGTGAAAACCACATTTCCAATAAGCCCATTACTTCTATGTTGCTTAATTATGATGGGTTTCTCCATATTCAGAGTTCAAACATGACCAAGTTTGATGAACGGTCCAGGTTCATCGAACCGGAAAAGAGACTGGGTTGAGTCAGCAGTTCAACTGTGATGTAATTTTAAGTCATAATTACATTGCCCTTAGAAAATAATGAAAATCAATAAAATAACAACTTTCAAAAGAATTTTAATGCCATCTTAGAAGATCTGGATTCTGGACATTTCTTGATATATTTGAGAATTAAAAATAATTCTTAAATATATATATAAAAAATTTAAGAAGACAACAGATCAGCTATTAAATCATCCAATTAACTATTCTCAAAGTTTGATTATGATAACCAAAACCCCTTTCAGATTATGATAATCTTTGGAGTGAGTTTGAGTGAGGACTGAAAAATTGCAGAAAGGAGTTTTGTAGGGCATTAAAGAAGTTGAGAAAAGATAATGGATTGAGAAAGACCTGGTCTAGTTGGAGAGGATAGAAAATTTTGGTGTTTCAATGATCAGATTTGAGCCATAGGCTTGGTAGTTGTCGCTGTCTTAGAGAGAGGAGTGGTAACCATCCCTTGGGCTTTCAAAGATTTTCAGATTATCTCAGCCCAAATTGTTTATTTAATATAAACAAGAAAACTCACCCAGTTCATGAAGCCCCATGCCGGGTCAAATGCGTTGACGATTACCTGCAAGCCAAGCAAATCTTTAGAACATGGGTTTCCAAGAGATATGGTTTTTGGGGGATTTATGGATTCTTTTTCTTTTCAAACAACATTATAAACCCCAAAAATTCAATTTTCTTTTTCTTTTCTCTTGTATTCAAGGTTACTCACAACCAAATGAAGGGTTGAATAATGCCCTCTGGAAATGAAAAGCTTTTGTTGTGATTTACATAATCGAAAATGACTCCATTCAGTTATTAAAAAGCAGTGATACTGATTCTAATCCTATATGGTGTATAGGATTTCCATAGCATTTGTGTAAACAACTGTTATGTACTCATTGTCGTTTTTCGTTATTTATTAAGGTTTTAGTCTTAATCCATTAAACAGTTTGAAGTTATATATGTTCATTCGTGATTCAGGTATCTTGTGGGGGCACACATTCTGTTGCACTTACTCGTGATGGCCGCATGTTTTCAGTAAGTACTCGTTCTTTCATCATTCAATAACTTTTTTATGAGTAGAAACTTAACACAAAAGCTCATCATATGACCACCAACGAACATAACCAACATGTTATGACTATGAGTTCAGTGCCTCTAATTACAGTTGCAGTTCATCCGAAGACCAGTAGTCGGTAGTCCTACTTTGTTCAACCTTACGGGCTTGTGTTGCTTGTATTTGTTCTTTTTTCTTTTTTCTTTTTTCCTTTTTTCCTTATGAATTCCTGAATATTCCTAATACATTTAGACTTTGTCAGGATTTCTTTAATTTGATATCCCGTGTATTTCCTTTAATTGGCAAGTAAAATGTGGTGTTTAAAAGCAGTTAGAAATATTATGATATGTTGACCGGCTTTGCTGTTGGCAGTTTGGGCGAGGTGACCATGGGCGTCTAGGATATGGGAGAAAGTTGACTACTGGTCATCCTGATGATGTGCCCATAAACCTCCCACCTCCAAGAAATCTCAGTGGCATTGAAGCCGTAGGACATTGGAGCGCTAAACTTGTTGCTTGTGGTGGCCGGCATACACTGGCAGTAGTAGAATGGCATGCCGACGAATCTGAACCGTTACTATGAAGTGAGAATATCTAAAGGTCTGATCTAAAGCCTAATTGATTAGAGTTCTGTAAACCCAGGAATTCATGATAAACTTTTGTTTTACCTTACCATTCCTGATAAACTTGTATTAACGCTAAATTGCTAATTGAGCATTGGCAATTTGATAATTATATGGGTCTCTATTTGAATGCTATTACAGATTTGGTGCAATTAACATGTTGGGATGAATGAGATACCTATTCTTTACATTTCATGTTTGTGTGTATCTGTGTTCTCACGAAAGGTGAGGGTAATTATTAGTAAGATTATGTTTTTGTGCAGCAATGTTTCTTGCGTTGATAAAGCAATCGTTGTACAGATAGAACTGCACAGATGTAAATTGTGTCTAAAGTTTAGTAAATTGCATGAACTTCCAACAACAATAGTTTTAGGAAATTGCATGACACACATACACACACACTATACTCTCTTTGAAAGTATAGAAAATGTGATAAGAGTTAAAGAGATCTGAGTTCAACTCCTCCAAAAATACAATATAAAGTTTACTGCTAATTGTACCAGGTGCATAGGGAGTAATATTTTAGAATTTAGATGGGACTGAATATCCATTGCCATAATGTTAAAAAGTGAGAAATCAAATGAACCACCTCATTCTATTTTTTTTTTTTTTTTTTGTACAAACGAATATACAAGATATGAGTATTTTCTAGGTTGTAGCAGAACTTGTGCATTTAACTAGATTGAAGTCTTGCTGAATTGCAAGTGTGACATTTGGAAATCAAATGGGCCCTATTTGAGAAAGGATTGATATCGAGACTTCTACACCTTGCAATGAACAATAAAATAATTTTAAACACACGCGCACACTATGAATTGGTCCTTATATTTCAGTGGTTTTAATTGTCTTTTCTAACAGCACAGAGGCAGTCCCTTTTTTGGTTTCAGCTATTGCAACAAATAGAGCCTTCAATTCTACTTGACCACATCACATCAAGCAACTGAAATTGGAGGTTAATGAAATTTACTAAAACTGGTGAAAATGAAGGCTATAAACAATGACATTATTCCAAATTTACAAATAATTATACTTGTTTCCCAACACGAGAGTTCTATGCTACATAAAAGATCGCTATATGTTACCATATTTCGATGTCTATATAGAGAAGTCATCTGCCAGTGAGTTGAGAGGAGGGTCGATAATAAAAACCAAGGAGCTTAGAAGCAGAACAAAGAGGGAGAACACAAAAAGTGATTTACAAGGATCGGTGGCATATCGCCTAACAAGGGTGATTCCTTCTTCTTGACCAGTTTTTGATGTATCATCCACTTGCAGCGTTGGGCATGTGAGAAAGCCGTATACTACGCCTGTAAAAGCTGCTCCAAAATGGGTCCTGCAACAATTAACACCAACAAGAATGTTTCAGATGTAATGTGTTTGCTCATAATCGTTGCACCAAAAACCGCATGCCCACTGCATTTTTATTTACATAGGGAGCTTTGCCTCTATGTTTTCAGTTTCAGGAATTCAAACATAAATCATTTCAAAGTAGTAGAAAACTGACCAGTCATCAATTGGACCGAAATTGCTCAAGACGAAGCTGAGAGCAGTAGCAATTATTGCCTTCTGACACATGCTTTCAGAAACATCCTTTGCTGTTACATCTCTGTTTTGAATTTGATAAATGAGCCAAGCTCCGATTATGGCAAAGACTGGCCCCTGAGCATGCAAATGTCTTCGTTAAACCAAAAATGTTCAGAAAAAGAATTAAGAAAGACACGCAGTATAAGTAACTCATGGTCATTTTTAACATGGATGATGGAACACCTCGGGTTGGGGAATGGGTATAGATCTTGTTGAACCTCAACCAAATTTATTGGTGGCTTTAACAATTGAATAAAGTCTCAAGAAGTAAATCGTTAACCTTAAATTCAATCCAGCGTACTGTAAACTATTTCCTGAAATCATATTCATGTTTCAGTTAGCCGGTTCCTTAAACAAGCTGACTTTAGGATCCTTAAACAAGCCGACTTTAGCACTACATCTGAACTTGTGGAAAAATTTCATTTGCAAGTTATTTCCAGTTTCTGACACTTTTCTTTTGTATGAAGTGTACCATCGAAAGCAATATGATCTCCAAAAGTTTTGCAGGTTTACTGTTGGAGGCAAAGGATGTATTCAGTATATTCTATAGAAGGCCATTTTCACAGAATCAGACAAAGAGCCCAAGACAACTAAGCTATGATTATTCTAAATCTAAATTAAGTGTGATTATGTATTCATTACCATTTGCACAATGATTTTATATAGAGTTAATCAGATATAGACTTTAAAATATGTTATGAAGCCAAGTTTTTCCAGGATAGTAATAATGCAATAATGAGGCATTCGAGTTTGAGGTCTATGGAAAGGAATGAGGTAAAACTACTAGTTCATGGTGTTAATTAAACATGATTAGCATAAGGTTATCAACTTAATAGTAGTGTCACGTGATCAGTCATCCAATCTAATTTGGAAAACGAGGAAAAAAGTAAATAGACAAAAATAAATAAATAAAAATATGGGGAATACTATTATACATACATATAATATATATATAACATAAGAAAAGGTTTGATGTTGCTTACTGTCCCACCAACAGTTGGCTCCGGTGTGTGCAGAAAGCTGGTCAAGTTGCCAGAAATTCCCCCGAGGATATATATTAAGAAAAATGTGAATGAACCATATACTCTTGAAACTTGAGGCCCAAAAGTAAGAAGAACCCAACAACCGAGGGCTACATGAAGAATTCCCGAGTGCTGCAAATATAAAATTTTCAGGATATGAACATAAGAAAATTTAAGATCTAAATTGGACGTCAAACCGTATAAAAACCATCCATTATGAGTTTTTATGAATCCATTGCACATTATTAACATATCAAATGATGACTTCAATATATATATATATTTATTTATTTTATTTGTCACGATACCATTTCTTATTTGTAGTAGCTTATACAAAGAAGGGCTTTACACCTTCAAAATAAATGAAAGCAACTTGAGCTTGCCTTTTAGTTTTAAGGGTCATTCAAATGCCCCATAACCAATATTAATTGCATTAAGTTTCAGTGGATCATTTGACCAAAGAAGAAAAACTCGTCCACACAAAAATTCCCACAACTGGTCATTTTAGGATCAGATGAATAAATGTGAACGGTAATAGAATGGAAACACGAACCCAATCCTCAATCTTGTACCAGAAACATTGGTGTCAATAGCCTCCACCATTCTCCAATTATGATCAAGTCATTTACTTTTGCTCCATACATCAGTGGGAGTGAAAAGAGATCTGAGTTTCTAATTGGACTTGCTATTTCGAACAGAAAAACTGCAATGTCTATTGAAACCAATATGCTTCTGCATCCAAAAGAAATGTGAAAGCATCAGACGGTAAGAGTCAAGTATTAACTGATAGGTAAGTGCAAGGTAGCTGCAAATGAAATTATGCCACATCAAAGTTCATAGAGATGGATAATTTTACATTAAGTAGAGATCGGAGGTTTCATCGTATGAACCCTCAGCATCCTTAGTGTCCACATAGTTTTTCAGTTTCTTCCTTCCATCTCTTCCAGAATCTCTTTTGGCATAACGTGATGCTACTTCAGAAGTTTCACCATCAGAAGCAGATGACACGTAGTTTTTTGGCTTTCTATCTGAATGAAAAATAGAAGGCATTAGAAAATTCACTTTCCTGAACAGGACTAAATTCTACGAAAGGACATTAGAAACATACTTAATGTCATCAAAGAAGGTTTTGACTTTTGATTATCCTTCATTATGAGGAAAATTTTATAACTAAAATTATAATTAACAGAATAGAAAGTGTATATAAGAATTATTTGCCTAATTATGTGTAAATTTGCTTTCCTTGTCTCATTTTGAGGTCTGAGTTTGTGTGGTTATTGCCAATGGACCGATCGTAAGTGTTTCCAACGTAGAAGGGCGACTCATAAGGTACATCTTTTTGATTCTTTATTTTACTTTGAGAAAAAAAAAAAAAAAAACAAACAGGGATAGAAGAAAGGTATGGGCAATGATCACAGGTGTTACAAACTCCAAAAAGTTTTGGCGTATGGGTTCAAGCTTATTTCATTACGACACGATATCTGCTAATATATTTTAAAACTTATTTCAATGTAAACTCTTCAGATGCATCATTCTCACCTTTTCATTTCATGATGCTGCTCAAGGTACTAACTCACCTTTTTAGTTATTTTACATGACTATAGAAGAGTAACATAAAAATGGCATCATGGGGAACACGTGGAACCTATATATAAAAGTAAAGGCAACGACACAACAGTTCTTATATCTCACCAGGGCATAGATTGGTAAGCATCCTGCATATCAAAGGAATGGTGAGTAACAGTCTTTAATTCGGATGGGCTGGATTTCAAGC
The DNA here is from genome assembly GCA_025631255.1 of Cornus kousa. Taxonomy (NCBI): domain Eukaryota; kingdom Viridiplantae; phylum Streptophyta; class Magnoliopsida; order Cornales; family Cornaceae; genus Cornus; species Cornus kousa. The sequence continues at coordinate 5,460,934 of JAOTQH010000031.1, forward strand.
AAAAATAATATAAGAGATGACAGGAAAAGTTCAAGCAAAAAGAAAATTTCATATGGAAGAAGTAAAAACAGTGATAAATTGATGGACGTGATGTTGGCCAGTGAAAAGATCATGTGACATTTATAGTAAGAGGGGTTATGGTGATGGGGTGAATGAGAAAGAATAAGTGAGTAGACAAGAAATGAGCTCAGTAGGGAAATTTTGAGTAGTCCAATAAATAATAAGGGAGAACGAGCTTAAATTTTGGGGCATGTATGATGAAAACTAATCACGGCACTAGTAAAAATGCAATACTGAAACTGAAGACCGCAAAATGGAATGAGATAAAATAGTCTTGATAATTTATTAATAAGAGCATGTAAATTTCTCTGAAGAACTTGTTTTTTCACGTTCTGCAATCTACAATTAGTAAAACTCACATCAGGTATCGTGATATGGTGGTGATGATTTTAAACGGGAAACGTTTTCTTCTATGATGAATCATGAACTTGAAGGATATGTGAAGTAACCCCAATATAAGCACAAAATTTATCTTCTGCAACGAAATACTCATACCCATCAAAAAATATAAAAGAAAAGAAAAAGAAAAACAACGCATTGAATTGTTTACCTTTATTTTCTTTGGCAAGATAATTATCAAGAGATCCTAGCCACTTTTTTGCTTTGAATTGACCCCTTGAATCAAAATGCTCTAATCTCTTGTCCAAAGAATCTGAAGAAGGCTGACTGGCATCATTCTGGAGTTTCCCGAAATAGGAATCCAGTGCTTTCAATTGTTTCTCATTAGAATTAGGTTCTGATGAAAGTTGGGAAGTGCACAGTCCTCTTTGTGAAAGATTACCGCAACTGAATCTTAAATGGCATGCTGTCTTCTGCACCCTGGGCAAGACAGATACTTCAGTCATCATATGGGAAGTCGTGGATCTTCTGTTACAAATTATTCCTTGAGAAACATCTGCATCTTTTCTCGTATTTGCTCTTAATAATATATCAGTATAACTTAACCATTTCCTGCCTGAATCAGTGGGAATTGCCGAAAAGCATCTAAAACCCTCTTGGATGGCAGGGTAGCAACATGTATAGCCTCTCGCAGTATGCTTTATTTCTTTTGCAGTTAAAGTAAATTGATCTTTGTAGGACATTTTATAGCATATGGGAGCCACGGCCATGTATATCTGAAATAACAACAAAAATAATGGTATAAAAACTCTTCTATTATCAGAGACATATGCAGCTAATAATGGTATAAGTATCAAGACAATTTTGAGTATTAAAATGAGGGTGAGAGAACATCGAGCAGCTAATTCTCGGTATAATACAGTAGTCTGAAGTTCAAAAGAAAACACTTCAGGTTACTAAAAGGTGTTAGATGCAAAAAATCAATCTAGCTAGTTGATGCAGCAAGGACTGGTAGGCTTATCCCATCAATTTTCTAGTAGTTTCAACCTAGCGTTGAATCAACAATTACAAACTAATAGTAATAATCACTTCGTTTATTTGCTTAAGAGACACAATATCATGATCATAATGGCGATCATTTACCAGCTTGTTGCAATATACAAATTGAATCTGTTGCCTACGTATTTACTTTAGGGCATGTAATAATTTTCATGCTCTAATCATGTCACTAGCCCTTCTTCTACAAAAAAAAAAAAAAAAAAAAAAAAAGCAGCAGGATTTTCCTGACATGAGAGGAAACACAACAGAGATCAACGAGAAAGCAAAGCCAGTAAGTGCGGTATCAAAGTTGACTACGTTATACATGTAAAAGCATTCAATTTCAAATGAATATCATAAAGGGACAATAAGTGCTTATAAGAAGGAACCCAATCATGCACATCACCCATTTGGCAAATCCTGTAATAATAATTTGAAATCAGTTAACCCAAATTTGATTAATCAAGAATTCCAACTTGAGCATCCATGTATCGAAAACACTTGGAAATCAAAAGAAGTGCATCTGGGCAATTACCAACCATACACAATTGGTAGTAAAGTACCAACACCATATGGTTCTAAGACCTCATTTACTACATTAGTGACTCGATATCCATTCAAGCATATTTGCAAACACTGGAAATCAAAAGAAGTGCATCTGGGCAGTTACCAAAGTTTATACACAATTGCTAGTAAACAAAGATCAACAAAATATAGTTCTAACTTCTAAGACCTCATTTACTACATTAGTAGCTCAATATTCATTCAAGCATATTTGCAAACAGTTCATGACCATCAGCACACAAAAACCTTGCATATATACAAATTAGAAAAACTCTTGATAAACCCATAACAACTATGCATATACTCATACATGACACACACAAAAACACATAGACAAGCTATTTCATAGGCTGTTGGAGCAATGTAAGATGGGGAATTATGTACCGTTGAAGAAGACTAGTGAAACTGATGCCCAGATAGATAAACTGCAGAGCCACGGAGGTATTGGGTCTATTAAGAGTGGGTGCTTATCTCCAATGCTTCCATTAATGGAATCACTTTGCAGATACTGACATTATTCCATATTTCAGACAATTTTTTTATTTCCACTTGTAAACCAGCAGAAGTTGTGCCTTATCCTCGTTGTCCCATTGGGCTACTGCCACGTTTGAGCCACGCAAAATCACTGCCATTACTTTCTGATTTTTAGATTTCCTGGGGACCCACCTCATTTAGGTACACATGTAGAACTCCACCCATGTTTTAACAGCGACGTGTCAGGAATGACTTACAATTGTCGCCAAGCTTCCTTCCCTGTGATGCTCTATCATCGATCTCAGTAAAAGGTAGGACAACCATGAGCTGAATGCAAGAAACCCCCAACACTAAAAAATACCCCTGAACTGTGTTGCCACGTACCCCCCACATGGTCAACCATTACCTAAA
>JAOTQH010000031.1:5467392-5479580 GCA_025631255.1 Cornus kousa
AAATACTATTCAGGCCTTATGTTAATCCTCCAAATCCTTCCCTTTCCTTCCAACAATTTTTGCAAAACACACATTTTTAATCCACTTCCATCACATTTCCTTCCCTTTCCACCCTTTTCTATTGCACTAAACTGACAGCCTATGTAAAATATTTTTTTAAGAATATTTTTAATTTTTTGAAATTTGATTGTTTTCAAATATTTATAAAGAAAAAAATAAAAAAAATAACTTATCCGTTAATTTTTGATAGGTTATTGAGTTCAACTTTGACCCACACATTTGTTACACGCTAAGAAATAAAAAATAAAAAATAAAAAACATTTTATCTAAAAAAAATATTTTATCATATTTAAATGAAGAAAGTACTTTCCTAACCGAAATTCGGTTTGAACCGATTTAAAGATTCAAAGGGCACGCGACTGGGCCCCACCCATGTGCTCTCCATTGGTCCGAAGTCGGTTTGAAAAACAAGACTATAAAGTCAAAATTGGTGTGTTCCATTAAATAATGTAACGAGGTACACCTGAAAAATGCCCTAATTTCATTTGGCGCCAACCCACCTCAAAAAGGACTAGCTGAAACCTCCAAAGTCCAAATTGCAATTCCCTCGTTAAAATTCATTTTCTCTCCAACAATTTTCAAATTTATGATTTCCCGCCACAACCCATCTGAGAACTAACATTCCGACGGATAAAAAGGGAACACATTTGCCCCCAAAGCTCACCTTCAGTTTGAGAGTTTGTGCGAGTTCGGTCTCCGCGTTTCCAACTAAAGGAATTACAGCAGACACAGTTCACAGTAATGGCGGTCGCTTCAAGCTCTGCTTCCAAACAAATCGCATCTGAATGGAAGGAAAAGATGAAGAAGAAGAAGGGTGAGAAGGGAAAGAAGTCCAAGCAACAATCTGGTAGTGTTCGTTCTTCTCCTGCGAAGCGCACCAAGAGTCCGGGGGTTCGTGTCGTCGGGAGCCGAATTTATGATTCTCAGAATGGAACGACTTGTCATCAGGTAATTTCATGAAACCCTAACAAAACCCTTTTTGGGTTTCTCCGATTGTAATGAGGAAACACTGAAATAAGAATGATTTTAGAATTACTGTCAATTAAGCCTTGTAGGGTTGTGCTTAGGGCAAGATTGTGATTTGAGATCTGACGTTTCTTTTGTCCTTGTACATATAATTGGCAACCTTTCTATGTATAAGGGAAAATACGAATTCTATGTATGCATCACGAGAAAATATGTAAAACCCAATTATTATTTTCTATTTGTCTTGTGAGAAAACAAAGAGAAATGAGAGAAGAATTACAATTTGTGAATGTTATGTACTGGGATAGTCCTGAGAGATGATTGTTTCGGGGTAGTTGATATAAGGTTTTAGATCTATTGTGTCTTTATTCTTAAATAACGGAAATTACGTGATATAAGAGTTACTATTGCCTTTTTGAAATTTTATATGCAATAAAAATGGTTTATGGACGCTGATCCGTAGGAGCTGAAATTGGTGCTACAAAATTATTTAATTTCTTTCTTTTTTAGTGGCTGATAAAGAAAGAGAATATGAGGGAATTAAGTTTTTTAAATGCGCGGTTCTTTCTGTATAAGCTTTAGGGACGGGGAACCAAGGTCCTTGCTTCATAGTCATATTATTTTACTGGCCTTTTAGACACAATTGAGCAGGTTAAATTATTGGGTATTGAGTAATGGAAGCCTGTGATTTTTAAAATTTTGTTTGTTTGTTTGTGTTTTTTTTTATTCTTTTCTTGAGAACTTAAACACTGTTTGATGATGAGAAAAGCAAAGGGGAAAAACACCACTTAATGTTGGTTTGCCTTTCTAGAAAATGGGTAACTTAAACTGACTAATTCATAAAGTTGTAAACACGGATTACTGGTGACCTTTTCTTGGGCCCTAATTATTAAAGATTACGGGGTTCACGGTGTTTTTAGTCTTCCTTTATTACCTCAAAAGTCAAATGTAGTACAAATGATGATTACATTTTTTTCCCTCATTATTTATTTTAATCTTTGTGATATTGTATTGGTACTCATGATTGTATTAAATGTTTTGAAGTGTCGCCAAAAAACCATGGATTTTGCAGCTGGCTGCAGGAATCAAAAAGAGAAGAAGTCATGCCCTATTAAATTTTGTCACAAGTGCCTCTTGAACAGGTTAATTAGGGTGATATGCTTCTTTAAAAAATTTCCAGTTTCCTTTTGCTAAACTCTTTTGGAGGTCTTGTGCATGTTAAGTCAAAATATGGTTTATGTTGAACCAGATATGGAGAGAAGGCAGAAGAAATGTCGTCGTTGGAGGACTGGAAATGCCCCAGGTGCAGAGGCATCTGCAATTGCAGTTTATGCATGTGAGTTTTGTTGATGAGAACTGTTCTGGTTTTAATATTTGTGATTCCAGTATTTTGGTGGTGGGTCTGAAAAAATATGTAACTTTCAGGAAGAAACGGGGTCATCAACCCACTGGTATGCTTGTGCACACAGCCAAGGCAACTGGGTTTTCCTCTGTTTCAGATATGCTGGATACCAAGGGTTCTGAAAATTTTGGTCTTAACAAAATGGCCAAAGACATAGGTGCTTCACCCAAAAAGCTGGCTGCTTCAAAGAAGGTGTGATGATGCTTTTCTATCATGGGCTGGAAAATGTCAAATTTCTATCACATTTGGTTGATGGGATTGCGTCATTTCATGCTTATACACCTTTTTTTTTTTTCCCCCTTTTGAACAGGAGGCTGAAGTTGCTTCGCCTAGAAAGAGGGGAAAGGAAAACATTTTTGATGGAAGTGGTGATTTGAACTTCCATCCCGTGCCTTCGGCACTGAACCCTGATGAAAAGAAACCCAAGAAAATGAAGCTGGAAAAGTTGAAAAAGTTGCAAGATGACAATAGGGATGGTGGGATTTTGTTGAAGGATACTAGTCCTAAGAAGCCTCAAATTTCTACTAGAGCTTCCAAGAAAGAGGTGAAAACTAATGGACAGGTTGATGGTGTTATACGAGATAAAAATAGTTTTGATGACAATAGGGATGATAGGATTTTGTTGAAGGAGACTAGTCCTAAGAAGCCTCAAATTTCTACTAGGATTTCCAAGAAAGGGGTGAAAATGAATGGAAAGGTTGATGGTGTTATACGAGATAAAAATAATTCTGACGACAATACTAGTCCTAAGAAGCCTCAAATTTCTACTAGAATTTCCAAGAAAGAGGTGAAAATGAATGGAAAGGTTGATGGTGTTCTACGAGATAAAAGTAATTCTAAGAAGTTATTAAAAGAAGTTCCTTCTGAACATGGTACAAATCAGAAGAGAAAAGAAAGGGATAGTTCAACGCATAAAGATGTGGAAGTGTTAGATAGCAGGAAAATTGGTAATGATGAAGGCAAGCCCAAGACAGTGGTAAAGTCTTGCAAAGTTGAGAGGAATGCTATGCAGTACCAGAGTACTGACCTTGATTCTGAAATCTCATTGCCCCAGGGCATTGAGTTGACAACTGTAGCTGGCATTGACTTACAGCCAGAAGACATTGGTCATGCTTTGCAATTCTTAGAGTTCTGTGCTGCTTTTGCTGAGGCAAGTGAACTCGAATTCTTTATGTAATGGGAGGAAAATACGATCTCAAGCATTTTCTTCAAATTATTACATTTCTTCTTTGAGTTTTGGATTACTTCAGATACATTGTTGAATTGCGGTATCTTCCATTACTTGTGGCTTCGGCTGTTGCATAATATGTTTTGGATTTTACTTTTGGATGAAGCACGGTTGATATAGGGTTTGATGTTTGATATCCATTTCTTCACATGTTTCCACTTTCCTGCTGCTATCGTTGCTGCTGTTTTTGTTTTGGGGTCTGTGAATGCTTTCGAATGAGTGAGTGTGCTTGCATGTGTGTGGTCTCATATATGGGATGCGGTGAATGTAAATAAAATAGTTTGAACATTGACTGTAAGAACCACATTTGACTACTACTTGGTTGATTAATTAATTTCTTGATGTATCTCTTCGTTGCTAAATGATAATGATTCAAGTAACAAAACTAGGATTCTTTCATTTTGTACATCAAGTGTTGTTTCCTCTGACTTTTTTCTTTCTCTGATCTCTGTTTATAGATTCTTGATCTGAAGAAAGGGCTGCCTGAATCTGTTCTTAAAGAACTAAGACGTGGACGAAGTGGACAACGAGGAAAATATTCACTAGTAGTCCAGTTTCATATCCAGTTGCTTTCTTTTATACAAAAGGACTTGGGAGAAAAGTACAAGCCTTTGCCTTAATAAATTTGTATTAAACCATATTTCATTATGTAGGGAAAAATGAACTAATTTGTGTTGGTTTTTCTGTTTAGGTCACCGACTTTATGTCCAACAAATAACAAAAATTCATGGGTCCATGCTCTGAAGAACTGCGTCTCTAAATCCGAGTTTGTACTGAAAGAACTGCCCTTGAAATGTTTAGATAAGGGAACTGATGGATATGATAGTTTAGACTTCTCAAAAAAGCTTATATTATTAAATTGTATATGTGATGAAGTTCTTAGCACAGCGTAAGGATTATTGCTCTTTCCTTTTTATAATTTGTATTTCTTTTTCTAAGAAAATGATGGCCATATGCATTGATATTTCTTATAGGCAAATTAGAAGCTGGATTGATGATCAAAATTTGAAATTTGCTGAAAAGGTGAAGGAAGCAAAAGAGAAAGTGCTTGCCTTTAAAGATAAGGTAACAAATTATTAAAGAAAGGCCCTTGGAATCATGTAACTAGTCTTCTTTTTAAAGAGCTTTCTGTTTAAGAATGACATTATGTACAGGAGAAACACTTGAAGCAGAAGCTGTTAGATGAAGTAGCAAAAACTATTACTGCAAAAAATGGTGCTCCTCTTACAATTTCTGAGCATGAAGCTATTGTTTCACAAATTAAAACTGAAGCTGCTAAAGCTCATGCTGAGATGCTGGAGTCAAAAGGCATGGTGCCTGAGAGTATGTTCTGAATCTTTTCAGTCAATTTTTTTTTAAAAAAAGATTGCCAAGATCTTAGCATGCATATAATGATCTTGAGTCATTTGTTGGCTATTTAATTATGATGTTGTAGAGTTTGGATCAAACTCAAGCTTGACCTGTTTTTGACTAGGACATTTAAAACTCGGTTTGCACATTAGGCTGAGCTTGAGCCTGTTCACGAGCCTATTGAGTTTGTTAATAGCCTAATTGAACACTCATTTTAATGTTACAATTTGGTAATATTATCTTGACTGTTCAACAGACTCCAAAATCCACATAATTTTTCAGCATGATCCATTGAGTTTTATATCATTTTGTCAACATTTGCTCAACAGTCTTTCTCAGGTAGGGTCCTGAAGGGCTAATGTAAGTAGAACCTTGATAGAGCTCATCTAATGAGCCAATTTGGTGTTGTTGAAGCTGGGCTTGTGAAGAAATTTTACATAAAACTTTAGGTTGAGCTTGGCTTGCTCAAATGTTGAGCAAGCTCAGTTGGAGTTTTTTAATTCATCATCATCATCCTTGCTTTATTCCCATATGAATGGGGTCAGCCATATGAATTCTCTTTCTCGAATATTTTCTATTACATGCCATTTCACCTAAATATGTTTATCTTTTTAAAGTCGTTTTTAGTAACTTCATCTCACGTTATTTTTGGTTGCCCTCACAATTGAAGCTTTTATTGGCAGCTTGATTCCTTACCATCTCTATTGTACAATTTGTTTTATTTTTATTTTTATTTTTATGTTCATTTAAAGAGTGCTGTGCAATATTCATTCGTGCTACTTTATCTTGTACAAATCAATCTATTTCATTTACTGGTTTACATGTATAGCCACCTCCATTCATATTGGATAAAGGCAAAAATGATGATGGTGGTGGTCTGCAATTATGGGCTTTCACATTTAGCTTATGTGCAATGGAATGGACTGGCTTGTTAGGCAATGATGAATAATTTATTGGTGTTTGACATCCTTGAATTGGAAGGCAGTAATTTGTGGTATCTTCATATGCTACTTTTGGATGACACAAGACAAATTGGATAAAGACACCTTTGGTGGCAAGCTGGTATTAGTTTGGCATAAACCCAGAATGCATTTAGGAGGTGTTTACATTAAGTCATTAACTATTAATTGAACTTACCTTTGTCATTATTGGCTATCCAGATTTAGGTTCCGCTAAGGGTTCCTTCAGCTTTCTTATTGAATGTTTGCCACGAACTATTAATTTAAAAAATAGTTTGATATAAAAAATATATATATTTTTGACTTGAACTGCTAGCTTTTAATTGTCTCTTCTACTTGCTTCAGGCTTGATTTGTTCAAGTTTTTTGAGTAGCAGGCATCTCATTTGTTGCTTATCCTCTCAAAGAGTTATATACTAATGCATATAATTTACTAGTTTCTGAAGTGTGAATCAGACTTATTTATATACCAACTAATGTATTCTGGGTTGAGTTTGTCTTGATCCAAACTATTTTCTGTATGTTCTATTTACCATTCAATCAAATTCTGTATCTTCATTTATCTCTTACTAAATAGATATCTTTTGTCATATGTTCTGACCTTGCTCTACGAATAACTTTTCTAGAGAAATCAAGATCTGATGCTGTTAGAACAGAGCCTATTCTTTTGGGCATTAATGGTTGTACATACTGGAGATTAAAGGGCTATTCTGACAATTCTGATATTTTACTTCAAGGTGAGTTTACATGATGCATTAGAACAATTGTTTTTCAGGGTTCAATTTATGAATGTAGTTATTGATACTCTCTCTTCTCAAACGGACAGATATGGGAGATTGGGATGCAGTTCCATTGGTTGATAAATGGTTTGCCTTTGATGTTGAACAGAAAAAAATGATCGAAAAGGACATTTTTTCATTAAGGTAAGTAGAATTATCTATTGTATTTACAACGTTCAATTGTTCCATTTATTTTTATTATTAGTTTATTGAAGCTAGGGTAATAGCTTTGTTTTTCTATTTTTTGTATATTTATCTTAGGGATTTAAGCCAGGCACTTCTAGTAAGGATGTGTTGAACATTACACAGGAACACTAAATTGTGTTTCTTTGCAAACCCAAGCTTGTTGGGATTATTATTATCATTTTTCTATTTTTTTCCAGAACTGTCTCGAAAGGAAAAAAATAATGTGGAGAAATGTAAAGTGTGAAAGTGTTGGAAATCTTGACAACCATTGTGGGGACATGTCAAAGAAATGAGTTCAAATGTTGATAATCCTGTCCAGGAAGCATATTGTTTTAATTGCTTTTCTTAAAGGCTTAAAGCCTGCCATCATTATGGGATCAAGTGCCTCTATGAATGTTAAGAACCAATTGGTCCACTGTTTTACATTGTTTTGGCAATGGCCAATACTGTTTTTTACAATACAATTTATTTATTTATTTTAATTGCAAAATTGTGATGTTTTTGTATATTCTTTGAAATTACAATTGTTAGGTTTGGCAGTCACTTACAAATTATTTTCTAGATTTATTTCTCCATTTTGTATTCTTTATTTATTAAATTATTTTCCTTTTTTCGGTGGGGAGGGGTGATGAGGGATCCTCGTTTTCAAGTTTGCATGTTCTGCTGAAAAGAACCAATATAGGTGTTTGGGTTGATGGGAGGTGTGAACAAATGATTAAGGAAGAGAATCACCACAACCACTAAACAGGAATAGCAAAAGAGAGGCTCACTGCAATTACAATGATCAGGCCATGCCATTCAAGGCCTATCTCTAATTCAATCTTGCTCTTTGGTACCATTACTTTGAGATAAATGAAAGACAACCATCATTTTTAAGCAGGGAAAGGATGCAGGGCTGCCATGCTATTGTAGAGATCTCTGGGTTCTTCAAGGAAGTCTTCAATCTAGAATCATCGTATAAGCCACTAACTGATAACTTAGAGTTGGCACCTGCATGGACCTACATTCATTTTACTATCGTAAATTACTTTTTTGGTTTTGTTCGTCACCAATAAAATGGTATTTGTTTATAATTTGTTTTGGTTCTTGAAATGCATAACTTCTTCAGTATGTTTTTTGCTACTTTAGGGAAAGAAGGCTAAGGTATCAAAAAGTTGCTGACAGATTTCCATCCAAGTGTAGTGAAACAAACAGCATGATCATATAATTGATTAACCACCTATGGCCCGTAGAATTCAGGTAATACAGGATCTTCTATTTATTGCTGCTGATTATGTTGTAGCTTAGGTATTTGACTGGGTACTGAAATTTATCTTGATTTATCAAGAAATGATTGAACTTTCAATCTATGGAAGTTTTTTTTGAAGTTGAGCTTAAAAGTTTTTTGGTTAAGATGGGTTTTGGGGTTTAATGCATTTGGATTCAGCCAATCTAATCTGGGTTGGGTCAGAATTTGCCTGATTGGGATTAATTATTCATAAATGTGATGGACGATTTAAACTTTTGCCTACAAAATATACATAAAAATGCTTTGGACAGTCTCTACTATCCAAGGCACTGCTCGATTTTATATGGAAAAAAAACATCTAAAACTCAGTTTTCCCTTTTATACAAATTACTACCATTTTTTTTATTTTTTTATTTTTGGCTAACGTAGAACAGTTCCAACCAGGCCACTCTTTGGACTTGTGGCTTCAAATTTAACTCAAGATATTGGCAATTACCTGCAAATCACAAATATTGCTTAAACGAGGATTAGAGTTTAAAGACCTCAAGGTAGTGACGTTGAGATCTTGGTATCCAAGCAACAAAAAATGATGCTTACATATTAAAATTAGTTAATTGTTTAGGTTATAAATTTGAAGGAATAATTAAAAAGATGCTAATTGGGTTAATGGATTTAAGATTATTACCATTGTTCTTGCCTAGATTTGAATTACGGAGTCAGTCATTTGATTTTTTATTTTTTTTGGTAACATCTCCTATTAATTTTTAATGTATTTTTTTATTATTTTATTCCATATTAGTATTATTTTACTTCTTATTTTCTATTTGAACATATTTTCTTCTTTTCTTTTCTTTTTAAATTGATGCTTCTGTTGGTCTATATTGTTGATGCCTGTGTCATTTAAATCTATTTATCTTAACATTATTTTAGCAACATGGATGAATTCTTATTTATTTATTGGATGTTATTTACATCCAATATTTCATTTGTTAAATTGTTTTGTAAAAACTTATTCTATATTTTTTATTTAATTTACATTTCTTCTATTCTGTTTTGCTATTCTAAAGTATTCTCTAAGGTTTTTTTTTTTTTTTTTTTCATCATGAATGGATTTAGATATTAACAATGATCAGTTTATATGAATGGTTTCTCTGTTCACGAAATTGTGGCAACCGGATTACCCATCCAGGTCTGACACACAGCGTAGGCTATTTGGTGGTTGATACCCTTCTTCATTGCATCACGAGGCTTTAATCTAATAATCCTATACCATCTTTTCTCTTGACTTACTATCATCATTCTTGCTCTGAAACTGTGAATTGCTTTTAATTTGCATTAAATTTTATTTTCAGGTGCTTTTCGTTGGGGGAGCAAAGAGGCTAGAAAAATGATGGGACCTTTGGCCTTCCAGAATTTGCTTAGAATGGGCTGTTTGGCTTGTATGTTGTATGTGTATCTACTTAGAGCTTTGTTCATGGTTCCCACGGCCTAAGGGCCTTACGGGGTGCCCTACACTAGTATGTAGTATTTTTCCCTCCAAATTGGACTTTTGGAATTGTATGTTTTCTGCATATTAAAATCCAATTTAAGCGTGGTGAAGTTTTCTTTTCTTTTTGCTATTGTATTGTTAATTTGTTTCCCTTAGACCGAAATATTGTGTGTGTTGAGACAGACAGAATAGCATGGTTAGAATTTCACACTTCTTTATAATTGTTTGTTTGATACGCTTTACTTGTGTTATGTATGTATACAAGAAAGTAATTGGATTCGTATATTTTATATTTGATGGCTAAGATGATATCATTTTCACAAAAAATGTCAAATATGATTGTAAAACAAAAATTATAAAAATAGAGATAAATTTTGAAGTTAATTTTTCAATAGAATTTAAGTGGTGCGAATGTATTTCTTCTTTCTAAAATAAAAATGAAGTAAAAATGTAATTTTAATTTTACCGCTAGCTGTTAGTGTGGGGCTCAAGTCTTAGTCAATTTAATTCTATTATATTTATATTTATATTTACCACTCAAGATGGATATTGTTTATATATCATTTAAAAAATAAAATTTGATTTCCAAGATTTAATTCTAATACCGCATAGATATATTAAAGTTAATTATATTTCCAAATTTTGTTTCATGAACAAAAGTTTAACCATCACCCCCCAAACAAATAAAGTAATACATAAATGAAATGAAGACGAAAAAGGAAAAGAAGGAAGACAAAGTTTTTACTTTATCTTCATCCCCTGGGTTGAATGGGAATTGATTTGTAATTCAAGAGAAAAAGAGGATTTGAAAATAAGAAAAAACCTATTGGCATCACACCAACAGTAAACATAAAACCTATTAAAATCACTCCTATAGGGTAAGGTCTTACACACTCATATTTTGTGAATCACTCACAAAGATATTTTTATTCATTCATTGACCCTAAGATGGATCCATTCGTCAAAACCAAAGTCTTCTAAAATTTTAGTATCTACAAATTGTTTTCACTTTGAGTTCCAGTCTCCTTTTTCAAGTATGAAATTATGAAAAACAAGACGTTTAGAATATGTGTTTTATTTTTTTTACAAAATATTATGAAATCTTATAAGAAAATTTCAACCCACCGTTCTGAATATATATATATATATATATATATATAATTGAAGTGGTGGTCAGCTAATTAGTTAACAGATTTTTGCTCTTTCGTTCCAATCTGATTCTTGTTTCACTTCTTTCTGCATAACTTTGAAACATCTAATCTCTATCTCTGAAGCATCAAGAATGTTTGAATCATACATCAAATCATTTGCATTCTGAAGAGGACATAGCAGAAGGTCTAGAGATGGAAGCTTGCAATGATGAAGACTATCACTGTAATCTGTATTGGTATGTAACCTAATTATTAGAACGGACTGCGTTTACGTACCATTTATTTATTTAATTTTTTTCTGATGAAGTGAAATAACGAACTTTTATTTACTCAATCAAATCACTTCATCTTCAAACCATGCACATGCTTCAACAGTTCAGGGATGGGATTGTATGGTAAATCCAATTACATAGTCCGGTCAATCACCATTTGCGCGTTAGAAATGTGTAAAAAAATTTCAATTTTTTGTTAGATGTTCGATAGTGATTGACTAGAAACATCTGTGACCATTGACCAATCGATCTCGTTTCACTGTTCACAAAATTTTTTGTTAGATGTTCTATAGTGATTGACTAGAAACATCTGTGACCATTGACCACTCGATCTCGTTTCACTGTTCACAAGCATGCTTATATATATATATATATATATATATGTGGGAATAATGGTACTTTCACAAACTCATTATTGTTACATTAAAGGCCATGGATATAGGCCTTCTATTTGACATATCATCTTTATGTCCAAGTGTTCTGACAACTTTTTTTTGGTATGCGCAATGTGTGTGGTACTCTCTCCACTCCACTGTGTTCCTCGCCAAGTGTCCGTGCTTTTAGATGTAAAGGATTTAAATGTAAACCTTAGTGTGATTAACGATTGAATGTATAAAGAATGGAAGTTTCAATCATAAGATCATATGGATTTAAATTAAGTGTCAACTTTATACCGTTTGAAAAAATGTGATTTACGTTAATAAAATAATAATAATTTCATTTTATATCATTCCCAAAATAAGTATTCAACTTTATCTTTCAAAAAATAATTATCACATTTAAAAAAATAGTGTATTAATTTTATTATTATTATTATTATTATTTTGTAATAGGGTAAAGTGTAAAAAAATCCCATCAATTATGTCTAAATTTGCATATACTTTTAACTATATTTTGTGCATAAACCCCCCTAAACTATCACATTTAGTTGCAAAATGCAACACTGTCTTACCCATTTTTTATTAATGACCATAATACCATTTCTTATTGAATTACACTTTATATATTTTTCTTGTTAAAATAAATTATGAAAAAAAATTCATACTAATTTGATTAAATATTCTACATTAAATTTTCATAACTTCGCCTTTAATTTTTTAAATTAATTATTTAAATAAA
>JAOTQH010000031.1:5502032-5515980 GCA_025631255.1 Cornus kousa
AGAAATATAATTTTTTTTTTTGCTTACTTCCCCAAACTTTTTTTTTTTTTTTTTTTTTTTCGTAGTTGATACTCACACACTCATGCCTCCATTAAGACTTGAACCCCTGACGTCCCTCTGGGAAGTAGGGACTTGATACCGCTGGGCCACTGACGTGTTGGTATCCCCAACCTTTCTATTACTCTGTTCTTTCTTGTATTTGTAGTTCATCCATTCAACTGTGTTCTGTTTCATTACTTGAATATTATCCACTGGTTCTTTTGTTTTTTAATAAATGCAGTGAGCAAGGACATGTAGTGATTGCAAAAATCTGTGTATCATTCAAAACTATAACCATGCTTCTGACGCTTATTTTGCCATGAAACTCATACAGGTTGAGATTCAGAAACTTCTTGATGAACATCAGACCATCCTGGATGCAAAGAAACATGACTTTGATATGGAAATGGATCAAAAGAGAAAAGCCTTAGATGAGGAGTTGAAAAGCAAGGTAGTTGAAGTGGAGAAGAAGGAAGTTGAAATTAACCACATCGAGGAGAAAGTTGCAAAACGTGAACAGGCATTTGAAAAAAAACTGGAGAAATTTAAAGAGAAAGAGAAGGACTTTGAGTCGAAGTCCAAGGCTCTGAAGGAAAGGGAGAAGTCCATCAGGGTTGATGAGAAAAAGTTGGAGAATGAAAGGAAACAAGTGCTTGCTGATAAGGAGAATTTGCTTATTGTCAAGGTTGAACTTGAGAAAAAAAGGGCTGACATTGAAGAACAACAGTTGAAGATAAGTGAAGAGAGGGAACGACTTATAGTAACCGAAGAAGAGAGGTTGGAACATGTCCGTTTGCAGTCAGAATTGAAGCAGGAAATAGACAAATGCAGACTCCAGAGGGAGATGCTTTTGAAAGAAGGTGAAGATTTGAGACAAGAGAGAGAGAAATTTGAGAAAGAGTGGGAAGAACTGGATGAGAAAAGATCTGAGATTAAGAAAAAGTTAGGTAACATTACTGAACAGAAGGAAAAGTTAGAAAAACTGAAACGTTCTGAAGAGGAAAGGTTAACCAACGAGAAGCTGGAAACGCAGAAATATATTCAGAGGGAGTTGGAAGCTCTCAAACTGGCTAAAGATTCATTTGCAGCTAGCATGGAACATGAGAAGTTGGTGATTGCTGAAAAAACTCAAAGTGAGAAAAGTCAAATGCTTCATGATTTTGAGCTGAGGCACAGGGAACTTGAGACGGAAATGCAGAACAGGCAGGAGGCCATGGAGAATCTTCTGCGTGAAAGGGAGAAGTCATTTGAGGAAAAGAGTGAGAGGGAACTAAACATTATTAATAACTCGAGGGATGTGGTCCAAAGAGAAATGGAAGAAATGAAACTAGAAAGACTGAAGATAGAAAAGGAGAAACAGGAAATTGATGCAAACCAGAAGTATCTTGAAGGGCAGCAGCTTGACATGCATAAAGACATTGATGAGCTTGTTGACCTTAGCAAAAAGTTGAAGGATCAGCGTGAACAACTTATCAAGGAAAGAGAACGCTTTATTGCATTTATTGAGAAGCTCAAAAGTTGTGAGACATGCGGAGAGATAACTTGTGAGTTTGTTGCTTCTGATCTTCAATCTTCACTTGAAATGGACTACACAAAGGCCCTATCTCTGCCAGCACTAGCTGACAATTACTTGAATGAGGCTGTCCCGGGTAACCTTGATGCTTCTAAGAGGCAAAATGGTGATGTCTCTCCCGTCCCTGTTAATTCAGGGTCTCCTAGGGGATCCATGTCTTGGCTCCGGAAATGCACTTCAAAAATTTTTAATTTGTCGCCAGTTAAGAAGGTTGAACTTGCTGCTTCTCACAATCTGGCAGAGGAGGCACCACCGTCCAAAAACCACGTCGCAGTAGAAGTACCATCAAAAAGATTGAGCACTGAAGATGAACCAGAAGTATCCTTCGGTATTGCAACTGATTCTTGTGACATCCATGGGATCCAATCCAACAGCCACATTAGAGAGGTGGGAGCTGGCCAAGATGTATCTGTTGATAATCAGATCAACATAAAGAGTAACGCACAAGAAATTCACGAAGATTCACAGCATTCTGATCTGAAGGGTGATCGGCGCAAACCTGGGAAGAGAAGCAGACCCAGAGCAAATAGAACACGCTCTGTGAAGGCAGTTGTTGAAGATGCCAAAGCTATAATTGGGGATGCATTTGAACAGAATGGGAGTGAGCATGTTAATGGTACTACTGAAAATTCTGCCCATATGAACGAGGAAATCCGGGAAGAATCCAGTCTTGTGGTCAAGGAAAAAGCAATAAATAGTCGAAAACGAATCCGCGCTACTTCTCAAACAACAGTGAGTGAGCAGGATGGTCATTACAGTGAAGGACATTCTGATAGTGTCAAGGCAACTGGGCAGAGGAAGAGGAGACAAAAAGTTGCTCCACCTGTACAAACTCCTGAAAACCGATACAATCTCCGGCGACCCAAAGGGTAAGTTTTCAGAATCTATATTATGTGATGTACTACAATGTCAATGCTGAGTTTGCAGGGCCTGGTCTTTCAGAGCACTAATTCCTTGCTAGCAAATTTGTTGCATGAACTCGTTGATTGTATTTGTGATTTTTAAATTGAAGAGCATTTTTGCAGCTCCCTGATAGAGTTCAACTAGAAACTAGATTATTGAATTAAAGGGCACTTTTGAATTCATGTAATTGAACTATGGAAGATACTTTTTTGCTTCGTATTGTTTACATGTTAGCTAATTGTGCAGGAAGATTTCCAATCCATTTGTAGTGGTTATTTTGTTCTAGACTTGTAGTTTCTGTGTGATGTTTTTGGAAATTTCGAATGCTTATTAAACCTTGTGCCTATCAGTGCGGCTACGGTGGCGGCGGCTAATGGAACCTTGTCTCAATCAAGCAAAGGAAAGGGGAAAGTAGATGATGGTGGTGTTGTGAGGGTAGAAATTAGCGACTCTAAAGCTGCACCTGCTGCATCATCAGTTGGGGTGGCTAGCGGAGATGGGGGAAGTACACACTCAGTGCAGATGAGGACATTTAAAAGCACTGTGGACATCCGTGAATTCAGGGTACTCTCTCTCTCAAGCACAACATATGTCACTGTCTCAGTGAATTTCTTATTATTTAGGTATTTTGATTCAAAAATAAAAATGCAACAGAAAAAAAAGGGTAAAAAAAATAAGAATTGGGTTGCGCTTCGAATTGTTGATTAATCGCCAGAGATGGCTTGGAACCAATAGTTCATTATCTAATGGATCTTTTGTTTCTAATACAATATCAAATAGTTATCAGTATCTATCAATTATCAAATCTGTTCCTATATAATGGAACGCTATTGGATCAAATGACAAAAGACATTGTTGAGAACCACATGTACTAGTTTGTTGAATACAAACACATTCATACTATAGATTTGTTTTTTCAATCTAAAATAGTCAAGTTCACCATTGATGTGACAAAATTCTGTGTGCTTTATCTACTTAAAAGATTTCCATCCATTGATGTTTGGAACTGCAAATGAAACTTTGCATTGCTAATTAGTTGCATTTTAGTTCTCCAAAGTTTCTTAATTGTGTACTTATATGATATATATCTGTGTCAGTTCGAAAATGTGGCTGAGCCAGAGAACGGAAACGTTGATATTACAAGCAAGTCAGTTGATGACACCATTTTGAGTGAAGAGGTGAATGGGACATTGGAAGGGGCTAGGGAGTATGTCAATGATGAGTGCCGAAGTGAAACCCCTGGGAAAGATGTGGTTGGGGATGATGAGGACGACAATGACGACGGGGAGTTCGAGCATCCCGGCGAAGTCTCAATAGGAAAGAAGCTTTGGACCTTTCTTACCACTTGATCATGTTAAAACCCTACTCGTGTCTTGGCTGCGCTTTGATGGTCCGGACTCTGATTTTTCAAGTATGCTATTAGAGGTACTTTTTTGTTTTTTTGGCTATTAGGAATTCTCTGATGTGTAGTAGTGTGTATTAATTTGAAATGTAATTATAACCACTGAAATCCATTTATGGTGGGGAACTTGAATTTGTGTCTTCTTTAGTTTCCTTCTTTTTTTCCTCCTTTCTAGTAGGAAATTGGGGTGGTTTTACCACAATTCCAGATGATTCATTGTAGTTGTTTGGACAGTGTCTTTATTAAACTGAGACTCAGTTTCCTCTATTTACTTGTGTATTGTGTCAACTATTTCAATTTATGCGTCATTCCTGAACGGTACATTAATAGGGTCAAATTGCAGAGTGAATTATTGTCGTCTTTTTATGTGTATATCTTTTTGGTGTTTGAAATTTTCTCCAAAAAATAATGATGGAGCACATTAACTTGAACGAACTTAATATTGATCAAAAATATTGACGACGACTTCATATTCACACTGCCCTTGTGGAAACTTGAACGAACTTAAAAAGGAGAAACTACCAGAGGCATACAAATTTATTTGGCTATTACTGTATACTTCTTAATGACTCTTGATTGTAGGGATTGAAAGATTCCATGACCTTTCAACACATGGCAGAATTCTGGTCATTTTATATCTCTTTACTACTACTATCTAAAGGTGTAAGCTTCCTTAACCTAGTTTAACCACCGCCAAATTTCTCCCACTAAGCATCTGCATGATGTTTAAAAAAAAAAAAGAAAGAAAAAAAGAGCGCCCATACGAGCAAAATTGCCCATACGAGCAAAATTGCAAATATACCAATGTCCCTGCTGCAACATGATATGCAACTCCCCTTTGTGTTTACAGAATCCCTTGCACACAATGTGAGTTGAAATAGTGATGGAAAAATAACCAAATAATTAAAAAAACAAAAGCTAAGAGAGAATATTAGTGTGAATACAATCCAGACCTGTAAGATCGTCCAATGTTTTCAAATTCATACATCAATATCCACATATTGCAATCATCTTTCCCCACTCTATGCTTTCATATAAACCAAGTACTGTAAAAATAAATGCAATCCGAAAGACCAAGTGGGAAAGAAACCTCATTGACCAAACCCGTTGTGTGTAAAAATGGGAGGCGGAGGAGGATTCTCAAGAGATTATTAGCAGAAATTTAGTCAAACAATTCTAAACAAGATGATTGCTTGGTCATATATCTGAAACTAGTATCTTGTTTCAAATAAGATCCCAGAATCAAAACGAAATGCTGCATTGGTCCATCACGTGCATGTTCTCCCTCTTCAACCTCTGCGTTTTCACCTTAACCACCATCTCTGAATGGCTGAAATTGGAGTGTTCAAGAATGGGACATAACGGTGGAGCAGTGGATTAATTGTCCTCCCAATCTTAGCCCATGCGCTTCGATGGTAACCAGCAGTCGCTGGGCCATGATACATGAGCTTTAATAGCTGCCAGAAAATTTTCCAAAAAGAAAACTATGTCAGAATAGGTGGTGGTGTTGCAAAATTGAACACTCGACAAATTTATGATGCAACTTCAGAAAACAAACCTACATCTACTGGAGACCTCCCACTTAAGGCAAAGAAAACTCGATAGAAGCAAATGAATTGCTCATGCATATTTCTTAAATTCAAATCCAATTAGACTATAAAGTGCCAATGCACTCCAAGCCTGAACCTTAAACCCATGTAATAAAGAAATTTTCTACCATTAGAGAGATTCATAGTAAAACTTAAAATGATCGCTTCTGGTATATATGGCAGCATGGATGTTTGGAGGCGTCAACTCCAACACAAACTAGATGACATAGAACATTTGTATAAAATTATTAGGTTTTAACACATTTCAAATTCCAAACAATCCTGAGCAGCGTAAGTAGCTACTTAGCCCTGAAACCCTCAAGTCCCTGGCAAAAAAAAAAACAAAGAGGGGAAAAGTGAAACATCGAACTTTTTCTTTTTCTACCGATTATGAAACTGGTCAGTTCAGCAAACAACTACTATATACATATCTGTATAGGGAGGGAGGAGGGGGGGTTAGAGGGGGAACCATAGGATGATCAGGATGATATTATCAAACCTGCCAGTACATGAAGGTCTGTATTATGTTCCGCTGCCACCTGCATATACAAATTTTGCTTTCAGAAAGTATATTTTTAAATAAAATAGAAAAGTAATCAGCAATAACAGGAAAAAGAGGGGACATAAGCCAAGTGCTCACGTGAACAGGGAAATAATAAGAAGAAGTCCAAGTCCTATCTCAGCTTGTGAAGATAGGATACTGAGTGTGGTTGTGTTAGACTCTACCCAAACACATGGTTCTTCCAAGTACTTCCTGTGAACAACCCCAGAAAAGTCATGAACATGGGAGGTTAAGAGAACAGAAAGTTAGTACAGCATTTGGCCAGTCTAAAACATAAAACAAAAGACAATTTCACCACTAATATCCATTACAGTGATTGTTATATTGGTTATGCATGCAGCATTATCCACATGATCAGGCACGGACCTAAAAAGGAGGGAGGGGGAGGTAACAATTGTCTCCCCTGATTTTTTTTTTTTTTTAAGCATTAACTACTAGTAAATTTTTCAATTTTCAATTATATACCTATGAAACAGAAGCAAATCAGTCACGTACTAAAACATTTTAATGAACTAGGTTATGAATAAAAATGCATATTTATGAATTATAACATGGGCTGATTCCAGACACTGGGTTTATGAGTAAGTAAACATAACAGAACACCCATCAATGCATAAAAGAAAATGTAATCTCATACAGAGTAACAGAGGTATATTGATGGACTAGAATTAACATGGACAAAGTTGATAAGTCAAATCAGTAATAAGATTGACAATACAAGGAGTTCTAGATAAAATATAGATGCTTATCTTGAGGCCTTTTGGTGGTCAGCTACTTTAAAAAAGACATAAAATTTAAGACCGTTGTTCTTCATTTAAAGCCTTATATGATAATTGCTAAATCCTCAATTATAACACAATTTAAGAAGAACCACAACACAAGGGAGATATAATTAGGGGTGCAACTTGGGAGGGTTGGAAGCTCAACTCAGTCTCAATCCGAGGTATGAAATCTTCAACCCTAACCCACACCAACCATCAACCGAGCTAATCAACTTGAGCCCAACTCATCCTTAATTTTTGAAGCTCGGGTTGAATTCGGGCTTGCAAGTTCGGTCTGAAATTTCAGGCTAAATTTCAGGTTTCCAACTCGGGCTAATATTTATGGGTTAGAATTCGGGTTGTTGTAATAACAAATGAAACAACCTCAACGTTTTCACAACTGAAAAAAATGAAGATATTGGCATAAAAATATTAAAAAATGGATGAAAAACAAGTGAGTTCAATATGTCACTACATAATACGATCCATAGACAAAATCACCGAAAGCAAATAAGTGCAATATTGTAAATGTTAAATTAGTACAAAGTTCACATACAATACATATTGATGGAGAAACAGATATGGTCCGAGAGCTTGAAGTGCACATGTTTCGCCTTTATTATTGGAGACGTGAAAAAAGAAAAGAAAAGAAAAGAATAAGATAGAATTAGGGATTTTGTCCATTTATTATTATTAT
The DNA here is from genome assembly GCA_025631255.1 of Cornus kousa. Taxonomy (NCBI): domain Eukaryota; kingdom Viridiplantae; phylum Streptophyta; class Magnoliopsida; order Cornales; family Cornaceae; genus Cornus; species Cornus kousa. The sequence continues at coordinate 5,509,559 of JAOTQH010000031.1, forward strand.
TATTATTATTATTATTATTTTAGTAATGTTTTATTGTAGGATATATTGATAATTTAGTATTTTAGGGTTTTATTTTTGGTAGTAGGATTTGATTAGGGTTTTCCTTGATGCCTACTTATATGCAGATTGATACATTGTGAAGACACATTTTTTTATGAATTATTGATTATTGAATACACAAAGATTGATTTCCTCTCCCTATTTCTTCTTCTTCTCCCTTGTAATTTTTCTTCTCTACTCTTTATCCTGCTCGATCAATTTTGACACCGAAGCACCCCTGCCAGTCTTGCATCACATATATATATATAATATGATATAAATATCTGGTTCATAGTTTGGGCTTTGTAATTTGGGAAAGGCCTTAAATGAAACCAGGTTCTTACTTATCAACCCAAGCCTGGACTGAATTGCAAATTACACAGCCCAAGACCAAAAATTTTCAACCTGCACTCAGGCTGGTCCATGTTGGGCCCACCCAAGAATCCCTAGACACAATGCCTATCTGCAGTATCCAATTTGTCAAATCAAAACCCACTATGACGTCATACCAGGTAGAGTAATGTCACAAATGTATAAACTGTTAAAATTATAGTAAAAGGATAAATTAACAACAGCCTATAAATAATTCAATCAAATTAATTTCAGTAAAAAAGAAGAAAAAATCTACTACCTGTACAAGGAGGAACGACTAAAATTACGCCTAAGGAACTTGGCAACATGTTCAAGAGTTCGGCATAAAATGGTGATTAAAGCAACTGCAACAAATTTCAAAACATCAGGAAACACAGTGTGAGAAGGATAAAGAGGCCATTGATCAATCACAATAACAGAAGAAATAATATAACAGAGGCCTTGTGATACTAACATTTGAGGCAAAAATGTGAAGTGACAAAAGTAAGGCAGTAAATGAGGTAAATAAAATCCTTGGTTGAAATGACAGAATGAAACCACACTTGCACAGCCTGCATATTCCATGCCCTAGGTTTCTGCAGACAATGAATGGTTAATAGAAGAAGAGGTCACAGCATTGTAACTGAAAAAGTGTGCTGTATCAAAAATCTGGATAACTGAAACTGCAGGGTTACCCCATATAGAGAGTACAAAGAGAACAGAGAAGAACATGTAGTGCCCATAAAGGAAAGCCGATATGCCCTATTTGAAAGATTTCTAGGTACAAGAGGAAAAATTGCAAGCAGAGCCACAACAAATACCTGCAGGGAAATGTAAATAAAATAGCATTAACAAGAAGCAAACTGAGAAGCAAGAAACAACATAGCATCAGAATTAATAGAACTTGCAGGATATCTTAATGGTTGCTATTCCTGTAGCAAATAATGTTCCAAAGTGGAAGAAGTATGGCCTTTCCAACCCAAAAATAGAAAAAGCTAATTAGATATTATAATCAAATGGCTGGATTACGAACTTCGTTATCACTACTTAGAAGTGTGATGGTTTGCTTAGGATGTTTTCATTGCAAACACCTTTAGACTCCCCCATATATTTTTTTTGTGTCCAGGAAAGCATACTTAATATGATGTAAATCAAGACTTTTCGGAGTCAAAATCAAGAGAAAAGTATCAAAAATAACTCAATGACACTGTAATTCTACCTTTTTGTAAGGCGCTTCGGGAAGGGAAAAAAAGAAGAAGAAGAAAATATACAACCTTATATAGGGAAATATTAGATTAAATAATAGAAAACCCAATACTTCTTGGGTAAAAGTGTGAGAGATGTGGCATATCTAGGGGGGAAAAGGGGGCATAAAATTTTGTAGATCTACATTGTGTCATATTTAGATCATATACAACAAGCTAACATTAGTGACTTCATGTTTTGAAGGAATCATAGAAGTCTACTGCTAACGATCTCCAACAATCTACTTTTGTTGATCTACATAGTGTCATATTTCAATCATTTACAACAAGCTAACATTAGCGACTTCATGTTTTGTTAAAATTTTGAAGGAACCATAGAAGTCTACAGCCAACCTACTGATCTCCAAGAATCTAAGTTCCATGTAGCATTCAAAAAAGTGGCTCTACCATCCAATTGTGTAAATTAAATAATGGGAAGCTTTAATAACAGCTTTTAGGCCTTCTGGTATCAATTTTGTTTGCTTAAACGATTTAAGATAATTTTAACACACATGAGAAAAGGTCACTTGGGGGGGGAATTGAACAGCAAAGTCAAAAGAAGGCATGGAAATCAAAAGTGAGTCAGCAACAACTTCATGTCCTAAATGAAAAGCCACAGATCCCAACATGGTTACACAGCAAGAGGTTAAAAATAACGAGAATAATAGCAACATTCATGTGGACTATAGAATATCCCAGCTGGGGGCCTTGGGGCTATGAAAATCTGCAACGAGGACAAACATCCATTCATATAGTTACCCAAACTGAATCATGGAATGGATTGGCCGAGTTGAGAAAAATGACCATCACATATTTCAGTACAAGCTGCAAGTAAGCGGGGCTTTTTATGTACTTTGTACCAATACATAAATCTCAAATTTTAAAAAAGAAATAAATAAGTTGAATAAAGTAATTACAGAGAATTAATTGTCCACTTAAGTAATGGGCCAGATATCAAAATGAAGGTGATGCGGTCAAGAGGAGAAACAATTCTAAATATGCTCCAGTGGTTAAAGCCGTTAAGCAACAAGTTTTGAATTATCATAGTAAATAACAAATCTTGCCTCTTGGATTTTGAACTCAAGTTACCCAAATTTCAGTGCAAGTGATGGGTGTTGCACCAATAATGTCTTGATAAAAGTGGTATTAAGACAGCAGCATTGCATATTAGATCAATATTATTTTATATAACTAAACAATAGAGCACCTTGTAATATTTCAAAAGTGAGTCAGTTTTCCAAATTTAAATTAGCCAGCTACAACTTTCCGAACTAGACTCAGGCAGGGCAAATTTCATCCGAAAAAATGTTCACATATTAGTGTGCGTGCATGTGTGGATTCATTTATGTAAGTATGAGCTGTACCCAAGCATTGATGGAAAATTGTATTGTTTGTTGATCCCAGTGTAGAGATGTTGGATTTGGAGCTGGACTCGTTGACGTTCCTGAGGTTCTATTAGTTGATCCTACAACAAAAAATTGACTTCAATTCAATAAGTGTAAAACAGCAGATCACACTTGTGAAGAACAAATAGAGGTGGCTATATCTCTACTCCAAATGTAGATGTACCAATTTTCTCTAACCTTTTTTCACCATTAATAGTAAAATTTTCTACCTGAGTTACGTAATCGTGTTTGGTCATCTGTAGTTGATGATGATGGTGGTGCTGAAGATCTAGCTGGTGGAGAGGAACTGCTTGAAGACATCGGTTCGACAACAAGATCTGGATCCTGCTCATCAGAAAAATAGCCTTAGTACCAAAGAAAATCAAACATCAAAAACCTAGATACATTTTGTACAGTTCAAGTTCATGACAACCAAACAAATAAAAATGTAGAGACAATATATATGAACATATATCCAAATGGTATATATATATCTATGAATGACCCTAATGAATAAAACAGAAATAGATCAAATATATATACATAGAGAGAGAGAGAATAAAAATTTAAACTGATCACTAATGATGTTGTGAACTCAAAGTCAAGGCAGACTAAAACCCCAAAGATCCACCTCGCTTCCAAGAAAATAATGTAATCAAGTAAATCATGCGGAAAAAAATAAATAAATAAATAAAAGCAGAAAAGGTTTGCAAAATAACCTAAATCATATATGGAAATTCAGAGGATAACTAGAACAAAAACACTTTCACATTAAAATATATAAAAGATATAAATTCAAAAAAACCCAGAGAAGATCTCCAAGAATTTAATGCAAACCAAATATTAACCTAGATAATATTCATTTCAGTTCAGCACTTATTTTGGAGCACAGCAAGAAGACCGAGAAGCAATATCTTGGATGCACAAAAATTAAACCAAAAAATCAAAACCAAGATTCACAGGGTACAAATCTAGTGATTAGAAACTCACACGACCAATAAAATAGATAGAATAAACAGATAAATACAAACACAGTGAATAATGCAAAAACTAAATATGCAAAATCCAAAGGACAATCATAGAAATTTATTTAGAAAATAGATGAAAAAGTTTCAACAGCCAGAAAATGATATCCCAAACTCAAAGCGAAAAGTAGATTTAGAACCCGTTGTAATTCCATGAAAAAATCATAATAAAACTATAAAAAATGAAAAATCTAACACCCAATTCTACATGACCAAAAGTCAAAACTCAAAGGCAAAACACCATCCCTAGTAACATTCATAAAGTATAAATCTGCTTCCAAGAAAATCAAACAATTAAGGACAACTTGGGAAAAAAATGTATGTGAATACTAAAGAATCCATGAACTAAATCACAAAATCCGAAAAATAATGAGATAAAACTCTACAAAAACCACAAACAAGCCTTTTCCCAACTACTTGGGGTTGCCTACATGAGTCTCATGTTTCCATTCCACTCTATCATATCTTTAGTCAAACCACGTGCTAAATAGCATATTTAGAGGTCGTCTTTGCATGTGTCCAAACCATCTTAACCAATTCTCTCTCATTTTATCTCAATTTTTTGCTACTCCAACCATCTCTTGAATGTGATCATTTCTAATTCTATCATTCCTAGTCTTATCGCATATCTATCTCAACATTCGCATTTCCACCACTCACTTTATGCAATATGTTGTTTCTTAGCTGCCCAGCATCCTGTGCCATAAAGTATGGATGGTCTAGTAGTTGTTTGATAGAACTTCCCTTTCAATCTAAAGGAGATACACTTATCGCACAATATACTAGATGCACTCCTCCAATTAACCCATACCGTCTTGATTTTATGATTAAGGTCTATCTCTAATTTTTTTTTTTTATCATTATGAATAATTGAGCTTAAATAACGAAAATGTTCATTTTTTTTTTTGTACCTCTTGATTCTCAAATCTTCACTACATCCTCATTTGTATTTCTAGTCTAGATTTACTAAAGTTACATTCCATATATTCAGTTTTATTTCTACTTATCTTAAACCCTTTTAATTCTAAAGCTTCTCCCCATACCTCCAATTTGGCATAAACTCCTTTAATCTCATCGACTAAAACAATATCATCAACAAAAATCATACCCCATGGGATCTCATCTTGGATGTGTCTGGTCAGCTCAACCATAACCAAGGCAAAAAGGTATGGAGTTAATGTTGACCCTTGTTGTAAGCCTACAATAATTGGGAATTCACTTGTTTCCCTTACAGACGTTCTAACTATAGTTACACAACCATCATACATGTATTTTATTATGTTAACGTACCCCTTTGTGACTCCTTTCTTTTTTAAAACCCTCCATATTAAATCTCTAGGTAGCCTATCATAGGCCTTCTCCAAATCAATAAAAATCATATGGAGATCTCTCTTCTTCTCTATATATCGTTCCATTAGTCTCCTCAATAAGTAAATAGCCTCCATCGTTGACCTTCTCACATGAATCCCAATTGATTCTCCGACACTTCACTCTCTCGTCTTAGGCATGTTGTTCAATCATTCTCTCCCAAAATAATTCTCCAAACTCAAGAAGGAACAAATATGAACCCATAGAATTCATTTTGGTCCATTGATAATTCAGGAAACTGTGGAATCAAGAAAGCATAAAATGTAAAACAAACATCCAAAAAGTACGATTTAACAAAAAATAAGAAAGTGCCCAAAGGCAAGACATTGTAAATGCCACTGAGAAACTTGGGTGCCACTCTCATTTCAAGGAAAAAAAAAATGGACATAAATAGGAATATCTGTGTGCATGAACTCCATATAATCCAAGAACCAAATCCACAAAATCCTTTGAAGTTTAAGGAGGTAATATACATAGAAAATGAAAACTTTGTAGGAAAATGATACCCCCACCCTATGGAAAAGTACAGCGGAAGCAAAGTTCATTCTGGTTTGTTGTGAAAACAAGGAGACAATAAATAGAAAAACATAAAATTTTAACAACAAAATCCACAAAGAGCCAATGTCAGATTTCAGATTCCCAAAAGTTAAAATAAAAAAAATTTCAAATTCCCAAAAGTTAAACAAAACACCAAAATGTAACCAATGATGTGAAATTTTAATTTCAAGAAATTAGAAAAAAACGAAAAATATATAAAGAAAAAGAATGTACGAAGTAACAAAAATCTGAATAAACCAAAAACCAAATCTACAAAATCCAAAGGATAATCAGATGAAAAGTTATCAAAAGTACATATAAATCCCACAAAGGCCCAAAATGATATTTCTTAACTCAGGTAGAACAGATTAAAGCCCTAGGAGTTTCATTCCAATGTTCTTCTATTTGCAAATATATTTGCACGTGTGTATAGATACATACACACAGAGAGAACTAAGAAGAACATCGCCGAC
>JAOTQH010000031.1:5558524-5569459 GCA_025631255.1 Cornus kousa
GGCAACGACCTGGGATGCCATATGTCCCAGGTTCGAGTCCATCCATCACCATTATATTTTCTGACTGAAATTGGTGTTATGGGGCCATCGACAGCATCCCTAGGTTTGTAACCTAGGGTAGGTCCCGAAGGGACCCTGCCTATGGAAGTTCCTGGTCTGGGGGCGCGGTTCGGATCCTTGGTCTGCCTATCACTCATCCATTTCACTTCCCTTACAAATTTGACATGGGACACCTCTAATAATAAGTACCATTTTGCTCAAATTTCACTTTTCGGACCCGGCGGGACCCTTTCGGGGCACTTTTTGAGATTTCTATAAAGAGATTGCCCTAAAGATGGATCGAACCCCTTGTCCTTATTCGCATGAAGTCATCATCTTCTATCGTTCCTATTTCCCTCAGATCGATTAAACTTCCTTGATCTTAATACCCCACCCTTCTGTGCTTTCTGGTGATAGTTGGAGAGGGACAAAAGGTGTTTAATTGTTATTTTGAATAATTGTTGAAATTGTTTTACTTGTTACAGAATCCATAGTTTCCAGAGATCACTGGAACAGAATCCATAGTTTCCAGGCTTAATGTTTGTGGGTATCATTTCTGAAAAGCATTATGAGACTTTACTCGTCCACTAGATAAAGATATCTACCCGGTTAGGTGAATGAATAGTGCGTGAGTTTGATGGGTTTCTCCCATCAGCACTATTTCTACAATTCTTGACAAAACACTATTTATCTACAATAACTCACTATTTATGAACAGTGAAAAGCAGTCAGAAAAGTAAAAAGTAACTACTAATAAAAAAAAATTGCACAACTAATATATATACATATATATATATATATTTGAAAATATAAAATTTTTATGTCATTTTCTAAGCATATTATGGTGTAATTGGTTTTGTAGACGGACTTGAATTGGCTTTACATATATCCCAAAGGAATTCGATCACTTATGCTCTACATCAAAGACAAATATGGCAATCCGCCAATTTACATTACTGAGAATGGTAAATCAATATGTGTGTGTATATATATATATATATATATATTATTTCAATTTTGAGCTATGGTAACCTACCTAATCAATTTTTATTATATTAAAAATATATATGCTATTTTTGGTAGGTATTGCAGAAGCAAATAATAATTCGTTGCCCATTAAAGAAGCCTTGAAGGATAAAGTGAGGATATCGTACCATTACAGTCATTTATCCTATCTTTCAAAAGCTATCAAGTAAGTATTTTCATATTGTAAATTTGTATGGTAAATAACATATAGCATCTAGGAAAATAATTACGTTTGAAAAATGTATTAGCTAATGATGCAACAAGATAAAAAGGCAAGAACATGAACATGTATGGTAACTAAAAATTTGTTATGCAATATTTCATAAAAAATAAAAAAATAAATTTGTTTGAATTGTTTTTTTAAAAAAATTATTTACGTTATATTGGGGTTTTAAAAATAAAATCATCATTACAATTTTTTAGTTACAATAGTAAAAACAAGTGAAGAAAAGAAAAACACAGAGAATTTACCCAAAGACAATCACAAAGAAGAAGAAAACAAAAAGAATAATATGAGAAAATTTTGAAGGGAATCAAAAAGAGTTTGATTGAATAGAGGGAATGCAAATATTTAGAAGAGAATTAAAAAAAAAAAAAAAATGCAGAAGAAGAGTAAGAATGAAAAGAACAAAAGAAATTAGAATTTTTTAGAAAACAAATAATTTCAAGGGGCATTTTATAATTTTTTATAACTTATATGCCTAAGTTTAAATTATCCATTCAGTTTGAATTCTTCAAATTGTGTAGCATGATCCATATTCCATGGTCCGGGTCCATTGAGACTTGATAGACCAATTAAATTCAAACTCTTGACTTAAGAAAGTGGAATGTTAAATACAAAACTCTCAACTCGAGAATATTAAATGTGTGCCATCAAGTGTCAATAGACCCCAACCTTTTAATAATTTATTATTAGGAAACTCGATTGTTTAGAATGTGCGTGTGCGTGTGTTTAAACTTAAAATAACATATAAAATCTAACTAATGTTAATGGTGTAATTTTGACAGGGAGGGCGCCAACGTGAAGGGATACTTTATATGGTCATTCTTGGACGACTTCGAATGGAATTATGGTTACACATTTAGATTTGGCATCAACTATGTCGATTTTAAAGATGAGCTGAAAAGATATCCTAAAAATTCAGCTTTTTGGTTCAAGAAATTCCTCAAAATTAAATAACTTATATACTTGGAATGGATGAGTCAGTGAGTGACAATATTCCTTTTATTATTATTATTATTATTATTATATGTGACTACCAACTGAAACTGTTAAAAGTGTCAAATATATCTCATTTGATTTATCTAATAAAATCTTGATGGGTCTTCTGATTCTAAATTTCTAAACTCTTTCAACTATTATTATTATTATTATTATTATTATTATTATTATTATTATTATTTATTTTATTTTATTTGTTTGCAGATAACTCTCATCTATCACAAAAATTGCACTTTACCCGCTATTTTCACATTGATTGTTAAAAGCAAATGGTATTATGAGAAATTCAAGTAATGTTATTTAGAATGATTTGTTTTATCCTGAAGTCTAACCAAATGAGTTTTTATTTTCTTTGATGAAGTGAATAAATTAAAGTGTGGGTTCCATCCATTAAAATATAAGGATAGAAAATTTTCGACTATACAAATGGATTTGACAAATCCATTGAAACATTTTGTTAAAAAAAAAAAAAAAATTCTTTTAACCATTGAGTTTTTAGACAATCCTGAAGTGTTTTTTCTTTTTCTTTTAATTTTAAAAATTTTTAATAACGAAAAATCAACTAACCCGGGTTTGGGGTAATCAAATTTTGGAAAGAAAAGTTAACCGATTGTGTTGGAAGATTCAGCCATTTTTAACAGAGTAAATTACACAGATCTCTCCCTGATTTGCATAATTACATAAACCTCTTTTATGGTTTGAAAAATTACTTGGACATCCCTTAAAAATGAAACTAATCTACATGGACTTCACTTATATGTGACACATAATCAAATGCACTAACGGACATGTCTAATTTACTGAAATTGCCTCACGTTGTTAAGCAACAACTATGTTTTCAAATGGAGGTCCGTGTAAGTTAATTTCATTTTTAGGGAAGATCCGAGTAATTTTTTAAATCATAGGAGAGGTCCGTGTAATTTACCCTTTTTTATTTGAAAGTGAATCAGTATTTTGTTGACTAAAAAAATCAAATTGAATAGAGATTTTAATAATTTTGGGGTAATTTATAGTCACCTCTAGTGAGATTTGGGCAAATATTACATGAATAGACCAATAAAATTTTATTACTTTGAGCTCCCTTGATATTTGGTAATTCTGTTCAACGACGCCCCTTTGAATTTTATTTATTTCATGTTCTTTTTTCAGTAGAGCAGTAAACCAAATTTAAAATATCTTTTTTGCCCTTCTATTGTAAAAAAAATACAATAATAACTACGTCCAAAAAATTAAAAAAAACACATTTTTTTTGTATGTTACTGTTGGATTTCTTTAGTGTGTATGTATGTGTGTGTATATATATATATGCAATTATTTTTAATTTTGAGGATATCTTCAATTGATTTTTTTTTTTTTTTTTTTTTCCTGATATTTGTCCAAACCTTAGGTACATCAATGTAATTCATTCATAAATGTAATTTATTAATAATTTTTAAAAATTAATTATATTAAAAAAAAAAAAAAAAAAAAAAAAAGAAAAAGAGTTTTTCACAAGAACTAGTTTATGCTAGTCTCGGTTCTCTGACTTTTAGACTAAAACCAGATAAAGATGATACTATGAAGGAACCTCCAAGAACTTGTAAATTGTATCCACTTCTAATGGTGCTTGATTTTTTTTCTTGATGGCCGGCTTAGTTTCTCTCAGCAACGAAACCCAGTTTGTCAAAACTGTGTGTGCAATTGTAGTGAAGGGATATTGGGATAATATTTTGAAGTCCAGGATTGGTTCTAGTATCACCTCAACAACAATCAACCATGTACTGTTATATCTCTCACCACATCGGTCTTCTCTTTCTTGGTCATTCTTCAAATGGGTCAGTGAATCCATTCCCAACTACAAGCATTCTTTGCAGTCCACATGGACCATGATTCACGTTCTGAGCAAACAGAGGCACTTCAAAACTGCACAGAACCTGCTTGAAAAAATTGCTCTGAGAGATTTTTTATCGTCGCCGGCGGTTTTGAATGCTTTGGTGAGGGCCCATGATTGCCCGGATTCAAATTCCCAAGCTTTGAGTTGGCTGGTGATAATATATGCGAATTTGAAGATGACCCAAGATGCAATTCAAGTGTTTGAACACATGAGGGTTAATGGGTTTAAGCCTCATATGCCTGCTTGTACTGTGCTTTTGAATTCATTGGTCAAGGATGGGTTGACTGACATGGTATGGAAGATTTATAAGAAGATGTTAAAAGTTGGGGTTGTTCCGAATATTCATACATTCAATGTGTTGATTCACGCTTGTTGCAAGTCTGGTGATGTGGAAATGGCAGAGCAATTGTTAAGTGAAATGGAGCTTAAAGGTATTTTCCCTGATATTTTTACTTACAATACACTGATTTCATTGTATTGCAAGAGGGGTATGCACTATGAAGCTTTGTCTGTTCAAGATAGAATGGAAAGAGGAGGAATTTTGCCTGACATTGTAACCTATAACTCCCTTATCTATGGGTATTGTAGAGAAGGTAAAATGAGAGAGGCTTTAAGACTTTTTAGGGAAATTAAAGGTGCTACTCCGAACCATGTGACATACACTACCCTGATTGATGGGTACTGCAGAGTGAATGACCTTGATGAAGCTTTACAATTAAGGGAGGCAATGGAAGCCAAAGGGTTGTATCCTGGGGTTGTTACCTACAATTCAATTCTCCGCAAATTATGTGAAGAAGGCAGGATAAAGGACGCAAATAAACTCTTGAATGAGATGAGTGAGAAGAAGATTGAGCCGGATAATATCACGTGTAACACATTAATTAATGCTTATTGTAAAATAGGAGATATGGGGTCTGCATTGAGAGTTAGAAAGAAGATGTTGGATGCTGGAATGAAACCTGATCAGTTTACTTACAAGGCATTGATTCATGGGTTCTGCAAGGCACAGAATATGGACAGTGCTAAGGACTTGTTATTTGACATGCTTGGTGCTGGATTTTCTCCAAGTTATTGCACGTATTCATGGATTGTGGATGGTTACTGTGACCGACAAAATGAAGAAGCGGTAATAGAATTGCTGGATGAGTTTGTTAAAAGAGGTAGCTGCCTTGACGTCTCAGTGTACAGGGCACTAATACGAAGGTTTTGTAAGAGAGAGAAAGTTGACTGGGCTCAAAGAATATTCAATCTAATGCAAGGGAGGGGAATATTAGGAGATAGTGTTGTATCCACTAGTTTGGCATATGCTTACATGAAAGCAGGTAACATGGTTGCTTCTTCAGATATGTTGGATGAAATGTACAAAGGGAGGTTGATGATAACACTCAAGATCTACAAAAGTCTCAGTGCTTCTTATGCTGGTGACCATGCCGCCTTAGATATTTTTTGGGATCGTGTGGTTGATAGAGGCCTAATTTCAAAAAATACATTCAAGCATATCCAGCAGTTGAAATTACTGTCTTGAAGGAAAATTGGTGATAACTTTAAAGTTGCAGGCTCTAGATTATCACTTTATGGGGGTGTCGGCAGATACCTTTCATCCTGTTTTATGCATCAAGATGGATCTTCAAGTTCATGAACATTTGGTTCACAACTTCACATATACATGAACCCACAAGTGAATGGTGTTAACAAACAAATTGGTTGGCCATACATCAAGGTCTATCGTTCACAATGACCACCTGGTTCCATGTCGGGTTCTCTTAAACAAGAGTGAGTAGTCTCACACTCAAAAGGGTTAGTGCATCCTCATCTATCATTGACAGACATGTGGACTTCACTGTTAATTGTATGGCAGTAATTCTCCTTACTATTGGTAGATTATAGAACTGTCTTAACTTTAAGTTTTGTGATTTTTTAGTGACTGAATCCAGGATGTCAACTATTTGTGTAAATGCGCAATTTGAATTTAGAAGCATTATATACTGCAGAATCCAATTGATTTTAGTTTTTAACTTATTTGTATTGTTTGTCAACAAATTTAATCTGACTGATTTTTAGATAATCCTCAGGGCCACTTCTACATTTTACCTATTGACCTTAACCTCTAAGTTCCTGTTAAAATGTTGTTGCTAGTTAGTCTCTTTCATGTTTAGGGACTAGGAGCTCATAACCTCAATGAATTTCACTTTGGCAGCAGGAAGTTTGCCTTCTTTTGTAGAGGCTGACTATTTTGCTATCCTTCAAAGCATCGTTCATATATGGTTGTGTTTGGGGGTGGCATCCAATCCCTACGCTCCAGCCCGATCCTCTCTTGAAAACATAAAATTTTCCATTGGAGATCATTGCTTCACAGCGGTTATACTCACCATGTTAAACAAAATCTTAATGTACAGGTCTGTCTGCTCTTGTGGCCCCTTAAATTAAATTAAATTGAGTAAATATCTAATTCACTTGAAACTTCTTTGCATATTAGAATCCTCAGTTTCAGAACAGTTGCAAACTTCCACAATCTGGTTTGAATCTGTTAGTGTCACTGCTTACAGAAACTGTGAAATTTTGAAATATGTCTCATTTTATTTCATTAAATATTTAGAATTAAAAGAACCATCAAGTTCTAAAAAAAAGAAAAAAATTTAAAAGTAGATGCTTTTGTTTGTTGTTAAAATTTAAAACATATAAGGTAGAGCCCCTACTTAACAAAATGATAATTTTATGGCTGTTTATAATTAAACTTAGAAGCCAATGTGCATGAAGATGCGCCGTTTTGTGTGTCTAGATCATGGCCTAAGCTCGTGCATGTACCAAAATGTTTTCTTTTGACATCAGAAAATCAGACAACAAAAATAAGAAAATCTGGCAACAAAAATAATAACACAACACAAGAAATTGATTGCATTCATTATATCACTATACAATGTGTATTAGGCCATCATCTATATCGAACTGCTTAACCTCTTATACAGCTCATACAATGCCTCCATTTCATTAATTGAAACATATACAAACAGTACTACGGTTGGAACCATTTTACTATTTTGCTTTTGTTCTTACTCTGTTTCCTTCAGCCTTTATTTGTTCCCCTTCTAGCCATGGCTTCATTAATGTGACTGGCTATTTTTTCCTGTGGAAATCTTATTATTATTAGTACTGGAGAATTATATCTCTAAATTTATTTTTAATTCGGTTAAAACTTTGCTTATGATTTGAGATTAATTTCAGAATTTTTTGTGCCAAGCATAAAACTTTCGTTGCTTCTGAAAATAAAATCTATTTATTTGGATAAGGTGATATTTAAATGGTAACAGTAACAAAATAAACTTATGTTGTTTAGCAATTGAATCCACTTTTTCCATAGGACATTTATGTGATTTTTGTAGCCTTAAAGGAATCTGAATTGAACTGAGGTTGTTCACATTATGCTCAAATGCTCTTAAACATTTTGTAATGCATTAGAATGTATAGAGCTTCATAAATGTTGTTGTGATATTCTTGTTTCTCCTTTGTGACTCGAATGATGATTACATTGTTGTCCATCTTTAAGTCTCTTCTTTTTCTGCTAGATGTTTCTTTGCATGTCATAATCATATTTGCATGTTATGCAGGGAACGCGTAATGTTTATGATGTGCAGGGCACTACTCATTGTTGAAATGCATATTTGTTTGGGTGGTTGCTGTTTTGCTTATAGAACCAGTTCTTAGTTTAGTCACTCTTTGAGACAGGTTCTGATTTTAGGTTTTGATGGTTAGAAAAGGAAGGGCTGAAGATCTCATGGAGTCTAAAGGTGGGAAGAAGAAGTCTAGTAGTAGTTGAATTCATGTTTTACAAAGCTCCCCTAGGTTATAGAATTGAAAACGGTCGACCCCATGGTGGAATCAAGAAGTTCAGATCAGCTTACTCCAAAGCTTGTTCCATTCTAATATCATTCATTTCAGCATGTTACTTGATGGACGAAATTTGAAGCCTTAAAAGGCTACCTAAGCGAACATCTAATCCCTTGTTCTGTGTTTGCGGAAATCATCCTGAGATTCTCCAAGTTGCAACATAGCCACCAAAGATGGTTTACAGCCAAATATTCTGCTCTAGTATTTATTTATTTTTCTTCTTTTGTTAGCATTTCTTTCCTTTATGGCATGATGGCCTTGCCCGTATCTGCAATTGGATTTGAAGGGTATTAGATATCATTTTTCGAGCCTGGCATCTTTGTTGATCCTGAAGGCAGGGGCCTCCAATCTTTATACAGTTCCCAATTGGATGAAATCCTACATCCTGCTGAAATGCACTATTGTTGCTTCGGTCTTGAAAGACCATGTTGATTCTTATGTCCTTTCAGAATCTAGCCTCTGTGTACCCTTCCCAAACCTGGTCAAAACAAGTGGAACAACAAAGTTGTTGCTGTGAATCCCACCCATCCTAAAGCTACCTGCTTCTCGTTTCCTCTCTGTGAAAACTGTTTGGTACACTCGTGGATGCTTTATATTTCCTATGGCTCAGCCTTTTTTCCACACTGTCGCTTCTCTGAGGAGGTAGCTGTTCTTGGTAGCTATTTTGGTGAGCTTGGTTCAGGAAGTAAGGCTTATGTGGCGGGTACCGTTGACCAGCAACAGAAATGGCATGCTTGCTGTGCTGCTGAGTTAGCAAATCCTTCTGATGTGGTTTACACCTTGGAGATGTGCATAACCGGTTTGAACAGTTAGAAGGCATCTGTGCTTTACAAGACCCATGCAAGCTCCGCAGCTGCAATGACTCTGGTTCTGGTATTAGGATGATTCCTCCAGATTCTTATACATGTGATTTTGAGTTTGATCCTTGCGGTTACATTGAAGTAGTTGATTATGATTTCAAAGTTGTGAATTTGTTGAACTTGATGAACAGGGTGTTGACTTTCTTCCAACCGAGTGAGTTTTCTATGGCATTGTACACTAATGTTGTGGGTAAGAAACTTGGTCCTGAGATCACTTTGAATGTGAATGGATACTGCTGCAGAGAAAGGAGCTACAAAGTGCTTGGCAGAGGGAGGTCATTCATTACCTTAGCTTTACAAAGGCTGGTGGCTGTGGGTGTCCCAGGTCCTGAGGCCCACCCTGCATTGCTGCTGGAGTGAGAGCGAGGAAGATGAGCAAGTGGAAAAGGTATAATTCTGGATCAGATGTGGTGGTCTATCCTCTCTCTCATTTTACTTGATAATATCGTAATGTCTTGGTTTTTCGTGTTGTCCCATAAGTCTTCTATTGTCAATATATGTTGTTTCTGTATCATGTTACTCAATTAGTCTAATAATACTATCAGTTGAATACCATGTCTCGGATGTGCAGTATGTGATATAATGAGTTGGAATTTGTAAGCTGAGGTTTGAACCACTGTTTAATCATAACATTTGTAACTTACATTCTCTCAGATTGTCTCATGAGGGTAGCATAATATGCTTCTAATTTTTCTATTATTGCTCGGCTCTTGCTCTCGTTGCAGAAAATGTAGTATTTTTTTCTCTGTGTGAAGCACTTTTTTTTTTTAAATGCGTGCAATTCCCACATTGATAGTTTTCCTCAACATTCTCATTCATTGTATAGCTGCTGCAGTTGTTCAAGCAGCCTCAAAATGGTGTAATTTTCTTTCTGAGAGTACACTTGCCAGTTTGCAGCACCATTTGCATATTGTGGCAAAAATAGTTCAAGTAATTTTATTATTATTATTATTATTATTATTATTATTATTTTTTTTTTTTTCAGGGCAAGAATGTTAGATTAGAAGTTAGAGGTGCGAAGGCTCGAACTCGGGGCTCTCAAAGACAACGGGGAGCAACTCAACCACTGAATTGCGAAGGCATTTCAGAAGTAAATCAGTAGGCAATTATGTTGCCCGAACATTTTAGCCCCTATAGGTTAAAATGTACCCTTTTCTGTAACGTTTTAGCCCCTCTACTCTTTTTCCATTTCATTGGAATCAACTCTTATCTCAAGGTCATGAGCCAATCTGATCTCAAGTAAATTGGTGCACCAAATCAAACCTGGACTGCCACTATAGTATGTACAGACACCACGTGTCTCTCTTTTGTTAAAAATTTGATTCAATGGTTTTTTTATTTATTTTATTTATTTTTTTAAGAGAACTCCAAAAGAGGAGGGAAGATTTGAGAAAAATATCTAGGCATTTGCAACAATGAGATTTCTAAACATCATTGGATGAAAATTTCAAATTAAAAATCTAGAATATGTAGAAAAGGCTATATAGTAAACATTATTAATTTTACTGTACAAATTAAAAAATCTAGAATATAACTTCTCATCTCCCAGATATATTTTACAGGTGTTCTATCTCCTCCTCCTCCTCTACATCTTACCATCCTTGTTAACTTCCCTTTTGTTCTCCAAACGCTAACCTCACTTCCATACGCCATCACAATTTACTATGAAATACTCATTAACAAAGGAGGAAAAAAAGAAAGAAAAATCAAAGTTACTAGTAATAACCTAGTTATTATAATATTACAACTTGTGCGGATAAAATTAAATTTCGTTAGGCAATCATAGGCAACTATTGTGTGGTTAATCTTCATCAAAAGTGGGTTTTGAGCTGGTGTCAAAGGTCCTATAATAAGATTGTTCATTGTCTAGGTAGATTTGCATTTTACATTTCAAAATTAGAGTGGGGAAGTTGATTGGGATGTCTATCCCATGTCTTCTCTAAATTATGACAGTAATGTTTCTACTTTTTAATGAAGTTTGTTGTTCTTTCGGGAAAAAAAAAATAGTGTGGTTAACGATACTATTGAAC
>JAOTQH010000031.1:5581463-5595312 GCA_025631255.1 Cornus kousa
ATTATCTTAATTAATTAATTTATGCCCGAAGCATCATATTGTTAATTTCAGAAAAACTTACTTCGTGGAATTGAGAATGGACAATCACCATTACTAAAGGTGATTAATATTAATATGAAAGTGGAAAATGAAGTAGTAACAACTAAATACAAGATTGGGCTGACTTTAAATATTTAAATTAAATTTCGTAAATGGGTATTTTAATACTATATTAATCACGGCATTAGGCAACAATGTTTGACAATAAGAATGCAAAATTCATTTGAAATTGGGTAATGGATTAGGTTGATGGCCATGACGTCTCAGATATGTGTGTTTTTTTACACATATAAATATATATATATAGTTGCTGTGAGGCTGAGCAGAGGGAGAGGTTTAATTATTTATTCTTATTTTATTATTATTTTGACAATAGAGTGAGTGAAATGTTGTTGTCATGCAAAAGTAGTCTGGAATCTGGATGGAGTTGTAATTCCCCGTCATATAGTGGAAGACATAGGAAATGATATATAATTTCCACTTTCTCACATTTCTTGTTGGTTTCTTATTGAAGTTAATAGAGATTAACCTAAATCTCTCTCTCTCTCACACACACACACACACACGCACAAGGCGAATTTAGCCACTGGGTTTCCGGTAATTTCCTGCAACATTGCCTTGTACCCACCCTCCCCAAGCATGAAGTTTTCAAATTCTGCCCAATAATTCTCTTTTCGGGATGAAAAGCAATTTTATTTCTATTCCAATCTATTGTTATTATTGTCCTTGTCTTAATTACACATACTAAAGGATAAGAATACCTTAGTAATCCAAGCTGTAGGATTACTCTTCGTTGTCCTTGGAAGCACTAACTTTGAATCTTCACACTTTCTTCCTATTATTCACTAACTCTTAATATTCTTGTAATGAAAAAATAATAATAATAAATATTCAATTACAAATTGAGCAAGTACAATTACACATTGGCTAAGAATATACTAATATATTTGTTTACCCTAGGTGGACTTGGGTTTAACATACCACCGCTTTACCCCTAAGCACACGAAAACCTATTCAAAACCAACTCCTTTCAAGGCAAATCATACAAAACTTCAGAATTCTATAACGAGTCAACGGAAATTTTGGTTAAATAATTTGAGCTAAGAATATATTTCTTTCTTTGCTTGTGCTCAGGGTTGTACTTAAATTATTTTGGTTCTAAGTTCTCGAATTTGAACTAATCAAATAAGGCTAAGAATGTACTCTCTCTCTCTCTTCTTATTTTTTTTATATACCGAAAACGCATATACTGATTAAAAAAAAAAATGTCTGCAATTATTTAATATTCTTATCCACTTAAATCTGTCTTCAAAGACCATGCTTTTTCAGGGCATAAACTACTTCTTATAATATTAAAAAGAAAAAAAAAATTATTGTGTTTGAAATTGGTCATTGGGTTGGTGAATGCGACGGCCCGGATACGCAAGGATTTAGAAGGAAAAAAAAAATGGAATGAGGAACAAGAAGGGCTTATTAGCACTAAAAAAAATGTTGAAAGGTGGAGAAGGTTTGAAAATTATGTGTAGTTTGGGACAGAAGAGGCGTTCAAAAAGGTGGCCTTTTGATCAATATTGGCATGTTTAGTCCAAACGGAAAGAATTTCCAATTCCACTTCTTTGGTGGAAGACATTTCTCTTCATTTTCTGTCCCACAACATCATTTTCTTGGAATATGACCAATACCCAAGTCTTTTTCTCGATCACATATCCCACACATAAATTGACACAAGTTAAGGGCACGCCTCAATTCCTTCACACACTGCAACCTTGTGGATTTTAACAATTGACTAGGCTTGATAGAGGCATTTGATAAAACTTTTTTTTATTTTTTCCTTTTGGGTGGCATACAATAAAACTAGATCAGTAGTAATTCATTATTTGAAATTTAGGAACTTTGGTAAGATGTGAAGAGAGAAATTTGTGTTCTTAAATTCTTGTTTCCCTTTGTATTTATCTAATTAATTAGAATATGTATTTATCTAATTAATTAGAATATGAAACTCATAAAAAAGCAGTGGAGTATGATATTATTTTTACAAGGGGGAGCTTGTCCCATTATTAATTATATAGGACTTGAATCTTCTAAATTAAATCTTCTCAGACATAGGTGGATTCTATTCTTACAAGAAGGGTTCAAATATTTTTGTATCAACCTCTAAAAATATTTAATGTTTATATAAATAAACTCACAATCTGAAAGAATAAAATCGTGGATAAGAACATTCATTTTTGGTGCGGTGCTGTTTTTAAATTTTGGTAAATTTTTCTTATATCAAAATAGTACACTTTCCAAAGAAAGCAAACTTTCTTTAAATTAGTTGTTGTGATTCAAATAGATAAATTTTAAATGTCACGTGCTAATCTATAGCAAATTTAGCTTAGAATAACTTAGATAAAATTTAACTTGGAGATACAAGTCCATATATATATCCACTGTGCTAATCTCACCTCTCTTGTTTGTGATTTTTTTTTATCATTCTGTCCATAAAAAGTTTGTTGTTGTACTAGAAGGGCAAAATTGACAGGAGGAAATCTGTTACATAGTAACCGTGGTGCTGTGTACCATATATGTTCATTGGCAGACAAAACTAACATGCTCAATGTCGATGTATATCTCAATGACGAGGAGTCAGGAACAGGATCACATGGAGACAAATTTGAAAAAAACCCAAACAAAATAAGTTATGTGAATTTGAGTTCCAAACATCTAAAACATTTAACACGTGTCCCCAATAGCCTATATAGAGTTTCAATTTTTTTTCTTTCTTTGCCTTCTGTAAAAGAAAACCCCCCCACGTTAGAGAAAGATGTCACAAACCCAAAGAAAAACGCTCGTTTATTTAAAAATAATATTCTAATTTATATTTTTTTTTAATAAAAAAATCATATACTTTGAAAAGAAAGTATCGAGTGTGTAAAGCTAATCTAAGTTGTACGAATTGATACACCGCGCACCCGATGTACCCAAGGTGTATCCGGACCTGCCGCCATGAGAAGAAAATTGTTTAAAGTTTGTATTATCCTTCAATGGACAAGACTGCTCATGTCTCGGTTGTTTTCCAAAAGGCACAATGACTTCAATCCAGACTACATAGGTTGACGACGCCCCATGACAACTAATCTTGACATTTCTCACAAACGTAATTAATGAAACGTGCCGTGCAAAAAATGTATGAAAGATTAAATGGAATGAAGCTAGAACCCATCTGCTGAATATACACACTTTTTATTTTTTATTATTATTTTTTTTTTTTAAGTGAATGACAAAAAAAAATTTATAAACTAATTAAGGCATCATTTCTTATTTCGTTATATTTTAGTTACGCTTTATACTATAAATCTTCTTTTTTTACCATCCTTATTTTGAAAAATTATACTTAATTGACTAGTTTTTATTTATTTATTTATTTTAAGGGCCTAAAAGCAATTGTAATCCATTACAAGCCCCTCTCTCTCTCTCCACTCTCTACCCAATTTAAAGACAACAAAAAAAAATTTTATATCAACGGTTTGATTGTTGATAGGGTTTCAACTTTTAGTGTTCCTTCAATAAGATTCAGTCCAGGTCAAAACCTTCTGCATCTCCAGTGCCAGTTTTTATGGGTTGGCATCCAAACAAAACTAAGCAATACCTTATTTCACTGTATACACAAGTGCTCTCTCTATATTCTTCTTTCTATTTTATTTCTGTAAAATCAATAGCTGAGCCAGGAATCACAATTTAGGGGCAAATGAAAATAAAAATAAAAAATGAAGCTCAATCCGGTGCATGAGACTCTTCTTATTATAGAGTTCTTGCCGAACTAATACTACATAATTGAAAATTGAAAATTTTATAAATCAACTTTAATTAATACAATGGTTTATATTATATCATTCTTATTATTATTTATTGAGAAAAAAAAATACAGTTCTAAATATGAGAAAAATGAACCTAAATAAGTAATTATGAAAACTAATATGAAAAAAATAAATAGGTAGAGAAGTGGAAGAGATGAATTATATAGGTAAAAAATAAAATAAATAAATAAATAATTGTAAACTCAGTGACAAAATGGTGAATAATTATTGAACAAAAAAATATTGTAAAGGAGAAAGAAAAGATGTTGAAACCACACTTCAATTCAATAGCAATGACTATAACATCTATTTCTTCCACACTTCATATGCACTTTATTAAATGCAATTTATTTTTTCTATGTCATTTAGATTCCTATTATAAGTCTTTTTCTTTTTCTTTTTCTTTCTAAAATTGATATTTATTCCGTATCTATGTATCTACATAATTTTATAAGGCCTAAATTGAATGAAGAAGATAATGAAGAAGATAGAAAAATCGTTTACCATGTACCTTTGATATATAATAGAATACTGGTTCTAGTATTTTTTTTAGGCTTCTAATATTATTTCAATATACTAACAAATAACATATTCTATTAAACTATGTACTCTCGTTTGCTTGTATTGCTCATATATAGTAGGAATACCAATTGAAAATTCACGTGATCGAATTGTGGAGGGAGAGGGAAAAGGGTGATTGTGGTATTTGAAAAAAAAAAATTTATTATTTATTTATAAAATTAGGGATAGAAGTGTCATTTTTTAGAAGTGTAGTAAAAGTGTGGAGAAGTAGGTTCCAATATCCCCATAATTAATCATCTTTCCATTAATTTCCACAAAAGCTACTAAATGCTCATCAATCAATCACTATACTAGCATTCATTTTTTCCTTTAATTTCGCCCCCATATATATTCACCATAATGATCGAGTCGACGCCAGCCATGCCATGCCAAGGGTACATACGGGTATTTTGTATTCCATTAATTTTATCATTTCATAGCCAAATTAGGAGAGACACAAAATGCACTAGTCGGAATGCCATGTCTATACCTCCAATCACTGGATCATGACCGAGTGAGTCACCTCGACGGATAGCCATGCTGTTGATTAAAAAGATCTTCAAAACCAAAATAAAGATCTTCAAAACAAAAATTAGTCAGCATCACCCTTTTATAATTGGAGGATATATTGGGACACCAATTCCTGAAAGGGTTAGCTAATATCATAAAATGGTATATGCTCTATAGTTGTGGAGCACAAGCAACTTATGATCTGGTATATAATACAACTGGTAATTAAGAGATATATATTCAAATCACAAGAAATAACTTTCCTTATTTCCTTAAAGTATTTTCATGACACCATTAAGTTTCATTACTCGTTTACAAATACACAGGCGACCAAATTCATTTCACATTGGCAAAACTAGAGAGAGAACATTGGCAAAGTGAGAGAGAGATATGAGGCCAAGCAACAGTGATTCCACCAGCCATGACATCCGGAGATGGAATTCTCCGATTCCTTTCTTGTTTGGCAGCTTAGCTATAGTGTTAGGACTGGTTGTTGTGGCATTGATCATGCTAGTCTGTTCAATACGAAAGCGCCATATTTCAAACACAACAGGAACAGGTGATACTGAAGAGAAGCCGGCGAAGATCATCGGCACTGAGACTAGTACTGCCATCGACCCTAATATCGTCATAGTCATGCCCGGAGATCACAACCCCACGTACCTTGCAACACCGGTTTCTTTTTTCACTCATTGTGGTGGTATGAGTGAGTGATTAGGATAATAGGCGCTCTGTACATGTCCCATATGGGCAGAGTCCACTCGACATCCTCTATGTGGAGTAATCTTCATTCTCGCCGTGCATGCCGGAGAGAATTCGGATTCATGTCAGAGATATGTTGTTTCCGAAGAGGGACATGTACAAGAGTACAAGAGTCGAACAGAATGTCTAGCGGTAATCATTTTTGTTCTTTTGAATTTATTTGTTATCGCAGATTGACCATACATTTGAGTTTATAATATCGTTATTTTTTCTTTTCAATCTCATAATCTATTACCAGGTCCATGAGAAATAATTGCATCCGCCATCAAGATCAAAATTATCAAATGAAAATAAAAAATCATCTTCTGGTCTGGGACGAAGCCAAAATTTAAGATTTTAAGTCAAGAACACGGTGTAAAATATATATATATATATATATATATATAACATAAAAATTATAAAATACAATACAAAAAGAAGAATAAAATTATTCAAATATGCAAAGTAAAAAAAATAAAAGAAGGAAATTTTAAGAAGTAAAAGTATAATAAGAAAAAGGAAAGAAATTTGAGAGAACTTTAAAAGTAAAAAAGTTAAAAGTTTTAATTGAGAACGAAAATTTTGACTTTTTCTTTTAATAAAATTTGAGGAATTTAAAAAATAAAATAAATAAATAAAGAGATAATTTTAAAAATCACAACATTAGAGGGCTCTGTATAATTTTTATATATATAATTAAAAAATTTACCACATAGAGTGCGGGCCAGGTCACAAATTAATTACTTGAATCAACAATGTTTAGTCTCAATTCAAAATGAGTTGGAGACACCCAAACGTACTAATTCCAAAGGACACAGCTGTCACTAAATTTTTAGCCAACTCCTATCATATCCATCAGGTAAGGTTTCAAATTGAGTAATATTAAGAGGTATATATGCAGACAGGATTCTAAAAAAATTTATAGAGCCAACCAAAATTTATTTATGTTAAATTACACTAATTAATCAAAATTTTACATTCTCTTTCTTTTGACTTTATAAAACTAAATTAAACTATCACATTGTATGATATTTTTTTAAGATGAGATCACTTAATATAGACTAATTTCTTCATTAATTAATTAATTAATTCATTATTTTGCCTAAAATGTATTAATTTAAAAGAGAATTCATGATAAATATCCGGTGAAATCAATCTCACGTAGCTTTACTCTTCAAAATTTACCACCCAAAACCTAGCTAACTAAGGCGTCTAATTATATATTGCATTATTTATCAGTTTTAAAGGAGTAAAGTGTAATTTCATTATTGATTTTAGGTTGACATAAGCAATATTGGTGGACGCGGCGGCACGGATGCGGAAAGAGAGAAATAATAATGATGAGCGTGTAGAATCGATTTAGGAGAAAAGGTGTTGGCATGCACTGTGACTAGTGTGGTACACCATTTTTTTGTGTTTCTAAATTCTTACTACCCATTGCTGTGTGTTGTACGATGCTTCTTTCGTGCGAATAAACCCTCGGGATATTCCGGGTCGTATTAGTATTACTCGTGTTTTAGGGTCAAACAACCTCAAATAAAAAATACTAAAAAATATTAAAGAATTAAACTGCACCATATCACATATGAAAAATGATAATGTATGTCAGGGTCAAACAACCTCTAATAAAAAATACTAGAGAATATTAAAGAATTAGACTGCACCATATAACTTATGAAAAATGATAATATAATATTTGGTTAAGGTCAACGGCAGTGTAGCCTAATGGTACTTTCTTGTTTTAAAAAGAAAAGGTCGAGGGTTCATGTAGCGACCTTATGGACGGGATATGCATGGACGGATGCGAGATAGTGACAAGTTATGGGTGCTTTTTGAAAAACTCAAAAATAAAACCGAGCGAGTTCGGATCTAAAGCAGACAATATCATATCATATGATAGAATAAGTTGTCTGAATTTAAGACTCCATAAAACAACTTTATGGGCAGATATGCATGGGCGGGGAATCGTCTTGTGGGCAGGTATGCGTGGCTACGGGTGTACAATACTAACATCAGTACTCATAACTTAAATACTAGAGCATCCCTCTCATTTTCTTTGCATATAAATTACTATAGTACACTAGAATTTCTTGAGATACTACTAAATTTTCCTACATTTTTCAAAATGACGCCAGTTTGATCCTAATAAAAAACTTCTTTTTTTTTTTTTTTTTTTTTTATTGTACTTTTAAACATTAGGGAACTTAGGTTGATGTAAGAAGAGTCGAAGAAGCAAAGAGGTTAATGATAACCAAAGAGAATGATCTTGGAAAAAAGGGTCTTGAAAATTTGGCATTGTGAATAAATGGGATACTTCATTATCAGAAATGAAGTTTTCCAGTGGTAACTATTAACTATTTAAACTTCTAAAGTTTCTTGCAATTTTGGATTTATACAGAGGGCTTTAGTTGTTCTAATTTTCAAATAGAATCTACAAAGCATAATAGAGATTCTTCATTAATGGGCAAGGCATTATATTATAATATATATATATATATATAGTGATGCCATGTACATACTTAGAGAACTGTTAAATTCCACTACTCAACTATATATTCTAGATCATCAACCTCGTTTCATAGCACTAAGACACACACATCATTGCACTAACACACACACACACACATGAATTCTGCAAAATATTTCTCAACCTGGCAATGGAATTCTCCCATCCCTTACCTCTTTGGTAGCTTAGCTCTAGCATTGGTACTCATCATGGTGGCACTACTCATCCTAGCCTGTTCATACCGAAAGCGGTTCAACAACACATCAAGTGAGGCAAGGACCAGCCCTGGTATGTATATAATCAGTGAGCTTGACGCCACGCCAAAGATTGCTGTAATCATGGCCGGAGAAGACAACCCCACGTACCTGGCAACACCGGTCCCTTCTTCTTCTGCAACTAACTGTAGTGTACAAGTATGAGCCGATAGCTTGCATGATCGGGTCCCTTCTTCTTCTGCAACTAGCTGTAGTGTACAAGTATGAGCCGATAGCTTGCATTGATCATGGATACTGAAGAAGACTTCAATACATTCTCTACTAATAACAACTTTGTTCTTACTTTTTCAATCATTCAACTTTTTCTTAATGTTCTTCTGTTCCGGGAATACGTAAATTGATGAGTACAAATATATGCTTTTCTGATGCAGATTGTGAGGCTCTATATGCAAGTTTCTATGTTCTGTTGTCATCAAAAGTGTCCCAATAACATCAATTGAATGCTTTAGCGATCACCTAAGAAGAATCATAGTCTCTCCATCTTGCGTCATATCCTTTCTGTAACCCATGGGATGTATCCAGTTTAATATTCCAACAAGTAAAAATTGATCATACACTCATTTCAATAACATGAATATAAATTAGGATATGTACAGAAAACAATATATATATATATATAAAAGCATTCAGAATAAGATTGTCATTGATCCTTAACAAAAACAACATTTTTTTCTTTCTTCCATACCTAAAGCCGTGCACTCACTTTATTCTCTTCTTTTTGGACCCGGGGTATGAAGAATATCACTCATTTTGATGCCTATTTATATTTTTAAAAAAAAGTAAACAAGACAAGGTATAAAAAGAACAACAATCAAGAAAAAAACCAGAATTGTACAGAATTCATATTCATCACAAGTAGTCCTAAACATCTTATTTTGAAAGCTCCA
The DNA here is from genome assembly GCA_025631255.1 of Cornus kousa. Taxonomy (NCBI): domain Eukaryota; kingdom Viridiplantae; phylum Streptophyta; class Magnoliopsida; order Cornales; family Cornaceae; genus Cornus; species Cornus kousa. Next base: position 5,590,822 of record JAOTQH010000031.1, read on the forward strand.
AACATTTTTCTGATTGAAGTTTGTCTCCTGACTTCTCTTCAAGGTCCCAATCAACAATCAATTTTATATTATTCAGACCATCTTAGATGTAAACTCCACTTTTTCACATGCCTATCTTGTGTTCTCAAATACCTATAATATTAGACAGACTTTAATTATCAAAAGGAGCACATATGCTTAAAGATTTTTGAAAAGGTAAAAGAGAAATACGTTGATTAACGTGGCAGTCGCGGCACCGTCCACCAGAAACCTAGTTAGGCACCCAGTAATGTCAACATCATGTTAACACTTCTATATCCTGTGTTTTTTTTTTTTTTTTTTCTTGAGGATGCAACTAAACTCGGATAAAAAGTTCAGTAATGTTATAATTGGATGTGGCAACTTGGAGATGTGAAGTGGGTGGTGATGAACTTGATGAACCATTAGGCAAAAGGTCTTAGCAATGGTGTGAATAATGGGACACGTTTGTGTTTATAATTCTCAATAGCTCCTGTACAAAATTTTCTGTTGTGGAGATATACCAAGTATATTCTGAATAGCAACAGTTCGGACTGCAACAACAGAAGCTTAGGGTATGATCTAGTCCCAAATAGGGAGGTTGAGAGTTCGAGTACGTCCCACTAGGAACATATAGTGGATAATGAGTGCGTGTTTGCTTTAATTTTAAAAAAAAAATAATAATAACCGAACAAACAAACAGAACCTTAGGGTCAACTACACTCTCTAATAGTACAATAGAGCAGAAAGCTAGTGCAGACAGACTTCATTTACTTATTTTTTATTGCAGTATGGAATAAAAACACATGTTACAAGTGAAAAATTAAGAATATTGAAATGCAGCTGAATAAAGTAAAACTGCCAGTCAAAGGAGAAGAGGGGAAGAGTTCTCACTCCTGATTGATTCTGTTGGCTTTCACAGTGTCTAAGATTCATGGCTCTTCATATCAGCGAAGATGAAGATCAAAGAGAACACCTGGAGGCGAAAATACATAATCTGTTACCCGTCCAAATCAATGTAGTATAACGAGGTTAAGAGAGAAAAAGACTGGATACAAACCTAATCTTTAGCATTACTTTGCACAAAGTGGTTACTCTGAAACTCATATCTGCCGTGGGGTGATACATCTTGTTGTCATTGTGTCTACAGTGAGATGCTTGAAAAGCACATTAAATTGCAGTTATTGAGATTGTGAAAAGCATTACTGGTGTAGTGAAAAATTTCGACTAATGAATTTGTACATTTCTAGGCTAGCCTAGATAAAAGCTTAGAAAAACAAAAAAACAAAAAACAAACGCACAAACAAACAAACCTTTACTAAAATTATACTCAAAACAAGTTTTTCACATTGATCCCACTGAAAAGTCAACATATAACTATAGAAAGGTACAGCCGGGATACTTTAGGGTACAGAAGAAGATGGAGAGGATTAATGAACTTCTGACACGATCCAAAAACCAATGGTTTGGAGTTTTGATAGACTTCAATCAGGAATAGGTACCCCAACTACATAGATGATGAAACAGGGCAATTTAGGACTTCCTCCTTGTCTTCCCAAAACTAAAATATAATTAATATTAAAAAGGAAAATCTGACTTCTTGATCAGCTTGGCTTAAAACAGAGCAAAAAGTTTTAAAATCTCAACAAAATTAAGGAACATCAGGTCAAAAATTCATTATGTCCTCTGGTTCAATCAGTTTTCGATTCAAGGGAGACAAAAATCCACCTGAACCCACAAGTATGAACATGAATAACAAGAAGAATATAATATGAACTCTCCCACACTAGCCTAGTATTACACAAAAGTCTCCAAACTGTGTTCAATTCAGGAAAGATCTGAATTCTGATGATACTTGTTTTCAAGTTCCTTGCTTGTACAATGGTTACCTTCTCGGCCATCGAGTCGTGTATGCAAATTATAGAAACTACTCATTTGAAAAAATTTACCCAAAAAAACCTATTGATTGGAAAAAGCTGATCTATACTGAGGACAGGACTAAGAGTTAAAAGGTTGAAAGATAAATAGTAGGAAGTTCAGAAGCTCAGATATGTTCTGATGAGTGAAAGGTAAAAGGAGACTGCAGAGACTCAGCTGTAAATTCTAATATATTTAAGAATTCCAGTTTGTATTTGAAGGGTCATCTGTATTCTAGAATTAAAAGCTTCTTTATAATCATAATGGCAATGAAGGAGATGGTTATTTTGACAAATGAATTTAATGATCAAGTGACCAACCCCACTAATTCAATTATATGGGTTAGCCAACCTTTTCTCTTCTTTTTTGACCTTTTTAAAAGTTATAATAAGCTCTCTTCAGTTTTTACCTTTTATATTGGTGCTAGACTACATTCTTGCTCTCCATAAATGACTACTTTTGTGCAATTTGCAAAACAGTATATCTTAATGTTCTTATTGTAGTTATCAAGAATCGTAGTTGTTTCCAGAGATCAGCTCTTTGAACTCCGTCGTAAGAGCATTAAATTTTTTTGTTCTCCTTTCTCTGACCAACATTGCCATTTTCTGTCAATCTTCTCTCGAAATATTTCACCACAAAACCTAAATAAAATAACATAAATTGCTTATGCTCTGTCGGACGAACCCAACAGCAAACCTAGATCTGACTGATGGAAAAGAAGCCATTTCAAACCCTAGATTAGAGCCAAAGAATCAAATACCATTCACCTCTTCCACCCAAATCACTTCTGTATATCCCCAATTTACTGTCAAACTACCACAAAATTTTAAAGCACACACTAACTAATCTGTTTTGCATCCTTGCCACAAAATATAACAGATAATTCCTCTGCCCAGTGCCCAACCTGAAAACACCCATCCCTGTACAGTGTTATATAACACATCTGAAATTGACATCAAATGCATATATATATATATATATATATATATATAACATATATAATTACACAAACATCCACCTAGAAGCTTTTCTTACCAAAAGAAACAGAAGATGACAGAACCCCCTACCTCAGACCTCTCAAAGTCCTGTGCAGACCAACAGCAAGAGCCCTACCATAAAAAACACCATATTCCTGACCTCCACTTGTCCCCGAAACCCATCCTGTCCATCACATAAAGAAGGAAATCCCTGTTTACAGTCATAAGCCATTTCAATATCAAGCTTACAAGTAACCACTGGCCCCACTTTTCTGGGTCAGCTCCACACTCCCATTTGCATCTAATACTACATCCCGAATCGGCCACCAAGTCACAAAAGCATTTTGAGTCTCAGATACCACCATACTAACTCTTCAATCTCATTTTATATTTCTCATCTCCCTGTGGATGCTCGGAGATTTTAGAGAACCAGCTTGCCATTTAGTCGAATAAATATTCAATGCTTGTGTAGTTTCCAAAATGTACCTCACTAAGAGAGTGAAAGACGGCAGTTAAATATTTTGAAATTGCAATAGTGAATCTGGGATCATATCAATCATCACGTATTTGCCATTTGTGAGTCATCAAATCAACTGTTAGAGAATATTTCATATAAAAGAAACGTTTGAACGTATACATGACCCAAGCAGGTTGGTTCCAATTCACAATTAGGACTTCAACTAAAAGAACATGAAAAAATGGGAGATATTGTCGAAAAAATAAGGATCACAGCCCAGAGCTTCGCTCTGAAGTTACAACCAATGATGAAATATAAAGACCTGAAAGGATTCTAAGAACACAAAATGGACCACGACTGCAACTCAATTCTGTGTTACCTCAAAAATTAATCCTCTAAAGGCCAAAATTGCACACCTGCACAAACTCCATTTCGTAATCTACATATTTAGTCCAGAGATGCTTGAATTGGTTCATAGCAATGTCGAGCCAAGGCTTCATGTTTCCATTGTACTGAATGACAGCAGCATTATTGATCTCATCCATGCTAATACTCGGATTGTAACCAAGCCCCAGTTTATGCCATGATTTGTCCAAGGATTTTGTGGTTGAGTAGAAGGTAAGAAGGCCAGGTGGAAGCGTGCCAAATTTCCATAAAGTCTGATCCTCATTCTGATAAAAAATAAAATAAATAAATAAATAACAAAGAAGCAATAATAAATCCCACCTGCAAACTCCACCTAGGACTTCCAACAGCCAGTACATATTCATAGATACCGAAGTACATTAAAAAAGAAAAAGCATGTCTGGAAGCAAATATACACTTACCAAGTTCTGCCAATAGTGGTACTGCTCAGTGCATTTCTCACGCCTCCAAGCATCAAGGTCAAATATATTCATTCCATACGCCCAGGCACAAGCCTTGGGATTGAACCTCTCCTTAATTTGAGGGTGAGAGAAGTTCAAATACTGAGCATAACGGTGGAATGACCCAAAGCAGGTCTCAACAGCTCCATTCACTTTTCCATCCATATCAATTTTCCACAATGCAGTCAAATCTTTCTGAACTACAACATCGTCATCCAGAAAAAGAATCCGGTGCAGGTTCGGGTACATCTCTGGCAAGTAAAACCGGAGGTGATTC
>JAOTQH010000031.1:5634467-5652818 GCA_025631255.1 Cornus kousa
TTATTGTTTAATCTAATTTATGATTAATGGTCTAATTTTTGTCTCTTGTTTCCTTCCATTTGCTATATTGTTACATTACATGCGCTTCATTCGTTGATATAATAATCAGAAAGCCTATTAGTAGTGTTGTGCCCAAGATTTTTTAGTTACTGATTATTAAAATTACGGAGAATTTTTTTTTTTTTTTCAGATTGGAAAGGTTCATTATTATTGTGAAAATCTGGTCTTCTGAATCAGCGCAAAACAGTTTTCTATTGACATTGTTATGCTATAATCTCGAACTGAATTGTAGTCTCAAGAAGAATTTTATGCAATGCCTAGAATGAAGTTAATGGAAGTTTAACTTATGATTAGCAGTAAATTGTTAATTTCTCTGGAAAATTACTTCATAAATCTACCACCATTTTCACTTGCATTCTTATAAACTGTTCTTGGCACTGGCTTATGGTTATAATTACCAAGATTTTTGTATGCTCTCCTGATTAGTGTTGACATGTACTTTGAGATGAATGGTCTGAGCTCCAAAACAAAGTGGCTGGTGCTACCTAAAATTAGGCATTCCTTTCTTTTCACAATATGAGGCTGTCTTAGGTCAAATATTATCGACTAACTGGGAAAAGACTTGGTTAAGTTGGCTTATGGCTTTGTTACATATTGAGGTAGAAAATTTACGGCACTATGCCCCGGGGGCGTAGCAGTGATGGTAGGATCTCGGCGCTTGCACTCAGCCGGCCAGTGTTCAAACCTCCTAAGCCTCCTATGTTCTCGACTCATCCGGTGTGTGGCTATGGGGCTGGGCTACATTACCCCCAGGTTTGTAGTCTAAGGGTTTGTAGTCTAGGGTGAGCCCTTAAGGGGCCCTGCCTAGGTGAGTTCCTGTTGCCAACTAAAAAATAAAAAAAAAGTTACGGCACTATTCTCATATAGAAATTTTTTAATATCTCACAATTGCTGTGATAAGCTGTAAGATGAGAGGGGACTATTCTCTCGTTGAAAAATTAATATATTGATGATCGGATTGGGTGTCTCACACCAATTGTGGGCCCACATTTTTGCAGCTTTTTCTTTGATAGGGTTTTAGTATGTTTGTTTGTCTCACATTTTCTATTTCTTAAAAAATGAAAAGATAGGTAGAGAAATGATACTAGGGTTTAAGTAATATATTTATAATTCAAAAAGTGTCCTCAATAATGAAAAAAAAATAATTATTATTTTACTCATATTCCTTATATTTAAAAGGATATAATAGTAATTCGTTATTTATTCATATGGTTAGAATGAACCAAATTCATTTGAACAAAATTTAAGGTAGAATGAATAGTATTACTGGAATAATATGTGGAATATTTACAACCTAACAAAAAAAAAAAATTGAGATTTTTTACTAAGTTTATCAACTCCTATTATAGGTATTTCAAATCTTCAGACTCACTCTTACGAGTAAATATTAATCTTATACATTTGATTGAATAAATTTTAAAAATGTTAGATAAATATAATTGTTATGACTAAATACTAATCTTACACATACAAGTGATTTGTGTAAATTTGTAATAATTTTTTTGTTTTTGTCTTTTTTAAAAATACTTGATTATTTCAAATAAAAATACTAGTTAAAAAATTCACAATTAGGTCATCCAAAAAAATAATGCAACTTATCTTAATCAGTAAAAAATTACAAGTAACTAACTTTGATAAAATTCAAACAAATCTGACTAAATTCTAAAGCCTTAAAAAAAGTAATACGGCGTCGCTTTTATATTCAGAGTTTACACGTGGCCTTTTCCTTCCTTCAGTAAACGACGTCGTACCTACCTCGTCTTTATTCTTTAACCATTTGCACTGTGGTGTTTCGTAGACCCCAACCGCCAAGCCATGGCTGAGAAGGTGGAGGAAAAGGAAAGAGACGAACTCACTGAGTCACTCAACGATCTCTTCACCAGCGTCTTCACCATGGTGAAGGGAGAGCTTCAGGTACTCTCTCCACTTTCTCTCTCTAGTTTTCTTTGTCCTTGCATCCTTATTTTTTCAAAATCTAGGGCTAGCGATTCAGACTCTGATTACTGTAATGATGTGATCATGGTTTGATCTCATTTCTATAATTAATTATCTCAAATACTGTGTATATATACACACTCCTATGCAAATTCGAATGGGAACACAAAAGGTGTAATTTTTAGGCTGTTAATGCATCTGAAATTACAGTAAACGTGGAATGTGAGGTTTTGGCAAATTCATTACAGTTAGGGTTTCAGGTAATAGTTACAATATTTGAAACCTCTTTAGATCTGTGTGTGGTTTTGGCAATCCATGTGTTTGATTCTTTTTAAGTGTTTGTGGCTTATTGGGTTCAATGATCTGCAAACAGTTTTGAAGGATTGAAAATTAGGAGCAGAACTACATAACGTTTCGAAATTTGGCCTTTTCTTTTAGCTTAATTTCAGAAACAATTTTAAATTTTCAATTATCTGAAAACAGTTTTGAAAGATTGAAAATTAGGAACAGAACAACATAATGTTTTAAAATTAGGCCTTTTCTTTAGCTCAATTTCAAAATCATTTTTTAAAAAACTATCAACGAAATGAATCTCTGAACTGTTTTCTTTCTTTACAGAAAATTATGCTAAGAAAACTGAACCAAGCAGGCTCTTTGGTTCCGTTTGGGTATAAAGAAAATAGTATTGGAAAGTGAAAGTAATAGGAAGTGAAGTGAAGAAAAAAATAAAAAGACAAATTTTCTTGCATGCATTTGGTAAAAATCTACAAGAAAATTGTAGGACAATATCATTTTATAACTTGAAGAACATGAAAGTTTACATGAAGATATACTTGTGTTTTTTTTGTAGTGAAGTTCTATAAGAAAATCAAGCAGTTAATGGAAACATAATTCCCAATTTTTTTTTTTTTGCTTTCCAAAGTCTTTGAAAGTTGAAAATTTTCCATTCCTCACTTTCATCACTTCCCTGTTTAACCAAACGAAGCCTTAAAATTTTGTATTTTATATACCATTTTCATGGTAATTATTCGGTAAAATAAATCTTGCTTACTCGGGGCTTGGCACTTTGAAATGATGAAGTAAGGAAAATTCTTAAGAACAGGAAGTCATTTATGGACTTTGACAAGATGTAGCTGATTCAAGAGCTAATTGACTTTGGCAAGATGACTTCAGCCATTTCAGAGATATAAGATCTATTGCCGCCTTAATTTAATTTTTGGCTATTGTTTTAACTTCTAACCCGACTTTGACAAGATGACTTCATCCATTTCAGTGGAAATGAAGAGTTCAAATTATTGATATTTCTCAGGGAACAAACAATCTACTAGAACTTTTGGAGAAGATGAATCTCAGAGTGGCGGAAGAGTATAAAGGCTTTGGTGACGTTGCTTCCGGGTTAAGGGTTTTTGTGGAGCAGCTGAAATCCAAAAGTGGCAACTTTGACGAGTATGTTCAGCAGATCGATGCAATAGAACAGCAAGTGACAGAATTTGAAGCTGTAATCTCCGTGCTTGATAAATATGTTTCTTTGTTAGAATCAAAAGTGCAATCTGTTTACCAAATTCCTCCTTCATAAGTATAGTTACGAAATCTTGCTGAAATCGATTTCAACATTGATCATAATTCATTTGTGTCCAAGATTTGTTGTTCTTTTTCTTTTTGAGTGGGTTAAATTTGAACCTGCAAATGCCAGGACATGAGTGAAGATATCTACTCACTCTGAAATGGATATTCCCAGGTTGTGAAACCATAAAGTGATTGTTGATTCCAATCTTTTCAATCCTCGTGCACGTGGCTAGCCCTTTTAATTCGTGAAATAAAAGCAGGTTCTGTGTTGAACTAATGAAAATGTTGCGGTTTCTTTTCTATAGTTTGCAAGACAAGTTAATCCTAAAAATCGTAAAGAAAAGTAAGCTTGATTGATATTCATACATTGGCCTGCGAATCATATTCATATAATTTCATGCAAATTGTCCAGGTGTGTGCATATCTTGATTTTCATTACAAGTAGGTGGAGAATCCTGAAGTTCACTACACACTCGACAGGAACACTCAGAAAGGCTCTTTGAAACTTTATGGAAAATCACTAATGTTAGGTTCAGTAGGAAGAAAAGATGGGTGGAAGGAAAATAGAAAGGAAGAAACAAATTTTCTTTGTTCAGAAAGGATAATAGGAAGGACGACTTTTACAAATTTTTATCCGCCCGAATATGGGCTGAAGATAGGAGAGAAGACAAGTGAGCTTAATATAGAAGTTCTAAAATATTAAATCACCCTTCAGTATTTAATAAATCCAATAAGTAAGAGATGGGTTTAATAGTAAAAACAACTTCAAAAATTATCTTTCTTTTTATCCTACAAATCAAACTTCCCTAGGATGTCTAAGTTATCCTTTATTCTCTCCCTTTCATTCAATATTTTCCCTTCCTACCGAACCGAGCATAAAACTCGTCACCCTATTCAATTGTAAGATTTTGTTGTTTTCTTATATTACAAACTTAAATTTTAAATCTTAGAATAGGGGACTTTGTAATGCATTTGTATGAAGATTTCAACATAAGATCATTATTTATCGTTTACATGCGCATTTATGCATGCATGTGTGAATTGCAAACATTTGATTAGGAGTAATAGCTTCTTTGTTTTCTACAAGCAGCCTTGTTTTTCTGTTATAATGCAGTATCCACTTAAAATACACCTAAATCAGAAATCATGGTATCGATTTGTCGGAATTCTGTTTCAATACATATTGTTAAAGTCACTATTTTAAGGGACCAATGATCTCAATTCAAAAAACTTTACAGAGACTTTACATTGATGCAAAAATACATAAATCTCAAGTACTGAATCTTAGACCTAAACAATTCCCGAACAGCCATATAGAGAGTGTAGCAGGTATAAGTTACAGCAGCAGTAGGATCAAACCCTTCTTGGCGAAGTCAATAGCAATTCTGCATTTACATGTGCTACAGCGACCATGAATATCTTGTTGAATGTACAAGCGAGAACTTTGAAGGTTGGAGGTGAAGATTGAACCAAACATAGCGGCACCCTACCATGCCAGATCTTCTCAATGCCCAAGGACATAGCGCATGATATCAGGAGATCATACCTTGAGTATCTGCCAAACATTGTGTGGCAAGCACTCTCCTTTGCTTAGCCACGCTCATAAAATTGTAGCAGATGGGAAGCACAGAGATGGTGATATATATGTACAGTGTCACCGTGTCGCTGTAAAGAATAAAGATGAAGAGTCGCTGATGGTTCAGATCAGTTGAAGAAATAGGGCGACTCTAGAACATCTCGTAGATCAAAGTCTCCCCGTTCTGGCAAGGGGGGAAATGATAATGTAGGGAAAGACTTCTGAAAGCTCTCCAACAACTGTTCAAAAAGGAACAACAGTTCAGACCAGCTGTGATGCATACAACACTTTATCTTAATATTCCCTGCAACTCTAAACTTGGATATACTAAGTAGCAAGATACTCTTTCCATTGAAATGAAAATTTAAATATGGATTATTGATTTCTTAAAATCAGTATATATGGCTGCAAATGAGCTAAATCTATGTGAAGTAGGGTATTATGCAAGGTTGGCTAAAAATTAAAGACCTCCTAAATGTAGCTTTTTTATTTTTTTTCTTCATGAGCTGATCTGGAATGAGCCTCTAATTGAGTCAAATCTCGATTCAAGCCCATATAGTTTTTATCTTTTAGTCCCGAATACATACTAGTTTATCGAGCCAAACTTGATTGAGGCTTGATACATACTGAATTTCAAACGTGATCAAACATGACTCGTTGATCTCAGAAGGTCAATCTTGAGCAAGACTCCATTGACTAATTAGAAACTGACCTCGACTGTTGGTTCGTACAGCTCTACATCCATTGCTTGCTCTAGACCATACATGGAATATATATATATATATATATATATTTATATATATATATAATAAAAGCTATTGATTTCAGAAACATGGGTCAGACCAAGCTTATTCTGCACTGGTTTCATTCAAACCAAACTTTTTGTACAAAGAATCTATCACCTTTTTATATTGCAAGTAAAAGATTCCCTTTCATTATTAAAGGAGATATTGACAAACTTTAAATTAGGAAATATTGGATAGATCTGGTCCCTTGAGAATTTGAGATGAACAGCGATTGATTTAGAACCTTTCGTTTCCCAGAGCTTATTGATGATATTCAAGTATTTAACAATAGATGGGAATTTCATAAAAATATAAAAAAACTTCAGAAGTGAAGAGGGTCAAGATACTTTACATTCTCCAGTATTGGTGTTTCATAGAGTTCAACGAACTTTTCTCTAAGTATCCTGTTCATTTCATCCACATCACATGCATGCGTCCAATATGAATCATGAACACCTGTAGTCAAATACAGTTATGAGGTAACTTGGTCAAAAAACAACTAAGGAAAAAAGAGGAGAACAAAAAGGTAGTGAAACAAAAGGGAATCTCACTGAACGAACCTGCAAAGTTTAAGCCTGCCTTTTTGCAGGCCACTGCAGTCATCATCATATGTGAACCATCAAGGGAGTGAACAAAATTTGGTGGAAAAGCTGTTTTCTGCCGCTTGACCATGATCTATGATAGTAAGAACCATCAAGTTTGAGATTTGGAATCCAGAAAGCTAACAATATTTGCATTGAAATTATATTCACAAACGAATAAACGGCGAAAAAAAGGAGATAAAGTTGGCCTAATTACTACTTTTTAAGAGGATGCTTGGACCAAGTCCTGGTGCTGAAGGACAGGATGGATTCTCCTGAGTCAGGCTTAAAGAAGTGTGCTAGAACCTCTAATTAATTCCCCAAGTTGGTCTTTAACCAGTAGTAAGAAGTTGACACCAAATACAGTTCCGAGCAATAATCCTCATTACTGTCTAAAGCAGTCCCAATATATACAACTACGTCACATGGTTGGTTCCCAAGATATGAATGACTGATGATTTGATCCTGACGGACAACTGGGTTATCCTAAAATATCACTTCTAACGTGTTCATTTTTAATGAAAAAGTATACACTGGGAAGCACGTAAAAAATAAAAAATAGCATCAATATAAACATGGCAGAAATTAGGACATAACAGGTAGAATTACCTTCTCTGTTTCCCGTTGTAGTGTCAAAACCTGAAGAGAAGTTTTAACCTGCATCCAAATCAAAGAAATGAAGCTTAATGACATTAAATGATTTGTTGATAGTCACTAATGTGATAAGGATATCAATGAAATGTTAAGCGTCTTCAAACTCAACACTCACAAGATGCTTTCCTAATTTCCGATAAGGCTGCACAACAGGAAGTCCGAGCGGAGTCGTCCACCTCACAGGCTGATTTTCGGTTGCAATTATCTGTTCAAGCATTGAAGTCAATAATCATAAGAATGTCAAAAAGCAAGGTGCAGAGAAATCAAGTACCAAAAATGCAAACACATGTGCGCCTCCTACCCTTCTGTTGTCATTATCAAGTACCAAAAATGCAAACACGCGCTCACGTGTGCACCCACCCACCCACCCACCCACCCACACACACACACAGCTCAAACAGTCTTTACCATCCAAAATTGCATTCAGATATAAATTTGCAAAACTCCAAATAAATTAGTACATACTCAAACATTACAATTAATAAGTGAACTCAATAATATGTTTTTATCACTCAACCAAAATATAGAGAGTTTTGCAAAAATCCAAATAAATTACTACATATTCAAACACTACAATTAATAAGTGAACTCAGTAATAGGATTTTATCATTCAACCAAAATGTATAAAGTTTTTCTGTAAGCAATAAAAAGAAAAAAAATGTTTGAAAAAAGAATAAGCAGTAATGGGCCATTAGCACAATGGCATAACCTCTCCTCCCTCAAAGAGGAGGTGAGGGGTTTGATCCCCATAGAGGGCAATTTGTGAAAAGTATGTGTGAGAACTTGCCTAACCAAAAAGAAAAAAAGAAAATACTAAACTATCAAATGCATTTGGCTGCAGAATAAATCTCTTGATCAAATTCGATTACAAAGATTTTATGCTTCTTGTTTTTTCATCTAAACACAGAAAGATGCAGAAGGATTTTCAGGGTTCTAAGTAGAAAATATTCCCGAAGGCCAAATATGACAAAATAGGTTATCATGACCATAACAGCCAAATGAAATCAGTAACCCACGAGAAATAATCATTTGATGATGAAAGAAATAAGGTACATTAAATTGATATCTATGAACCATTGCTTGGTGTTGTGATTAATCATGGCATGCCAAGCGTCAGCACAAAGAATGTGGGTTCAAGTTCACTGCAGCCATGTTGTGCAAATAATACCAAGTTGATTGATCGCTTATATTTTGATGTCCTCACTTAGCTCATTTGTGGTCTCCTCACTTAGTTGTGTGCATGAGTGCACTGACACAGACACACAAAAAAGGTCTGATATGTTATAACAGCAAAGCAAATAGAAAAAAGAAGCTGAGGTGCACACCTTTGCACAGTCGCCAAGCCAGCTCATGATACTACGTGCCGCTTCAAACATCTCTCCTAGTGCAGTTAAGGTAATCTGCTCAACCAGTAAAAAAACATTCTTGTCATAAAGATGAAAAGCCATGAAGAATGAATGCATGCATGTACATTCGAATCGGGGTCAAATTGTGACCCTTGCACTTCCCAATAACTATTTTTATTGCACCCAAGTCTCACTAAATGGACCTTTCATTTAGAAACACTTCCCATGCCTGTCATGCTTTGCCATATCAAATTGAATAAGACCACAAGCTGCCCAGTCCATCTCCAAATTAGAGTTATATTTTACCTTTCAAATGAAAGGAAATGTGAATTTCTGGATTGAACCATTAATGCTTCTTGTTCATCTTAATATTTTTCATGCATGACATGTATAAGATAGATCCCTAATCCAACAATTGACTAGGGAAAACATGGGTCCTCCGAAAAGTTTATTGAGGGGTGCAATAATAGTAACTTTTGTACTAGGAGGTCCTGACTACTTTTTATGTAAGTATATGTGTGTGTAAATCAATAAATGTATGTATTAAATGGATAAAATACTACATCTTTGTGATATATTGGATAACAAAAAACTATAATATGGGTTTTTAATAAATTCTAAAAATCACAAAAAAACCATCATTCATATTGCAAAATATCCAAATATCTTTGCGTAGGAACTCCGTCAAACATACTACAGTAATGATCAATGAAACATTAAAGCCCATTAGTGAATGGATTTGCAGGTTTTAAAGCTTCAAACTCTTTAGAAATGCGTTAATGGTATTAAGATAAGGAATTAGGTATTAGACACAGTTAAATGTACTTGTGCTAATATTCTCATGCAATGCATATGTGCAATAATGTAATTGATATGGTAAATTCAAGAAATGCATATTGTTATTGATATGGTAATTACAACATGGGAATTGCAAACAGAACAAATTAGCAGTGGTCTTTATCTACACCCTTGGACAGTAAAAGGAATGCTGCATTTTTTTTTTTTACTACATAAGAACTCTTTGTGCAACTGACATTGAATATATTGAATTGTTGCTGTTTTTTTTTTTTTTTGATTATATAATAAAGTTTGAATCTTCCTCGATGCCAACGTATGTAATTATGGTATTACAATAATTGATGCTCTTCATCAGTGCATGTTTTTGTTCCCTAAACACTACATACTTGACAACTATAGAATTTATTTGCAATATTTTAGTTTGAAATCATGTATTAGAATTTTCAATAACAATTTCCAACATGTCATCAAAATTTCCATCACTTTCTATTGATATCCATCAATTTAAAAAAAAAAATAAAAAAAAATGAACTATAGTATGTGATACATAGGAGCAATATATCCATCCATAATAATTCCTTGAGCATCACTTTATCAAATATATATATATATATATATATATTAATTCCTTGAGCAACACACTTATTTAATCATATTAATAATGTTGGACTTACTTTTGCAGTATAACAAGCTGCACCAAAGAGCTCCGTGTCATCCTCAATGGCATTACGTTCCTTTAACCTTCTCTTGATCTGATCCCGAGCACCAATATAAGTGACACCATACACAGATGTCATTACTGTCTGCTTCACCAATTTCCTGTCCACCTAGATTTATGTACAGTTATCAGGTCAACTAACAATTAAACAACATTTCTCTAACAATGTAACCAAACAAAACGGCAACGTGCACCTAAAACATCAAGCATGATCTGCTTGTATTTCCTAAATGAAGTGTGGTGAATAACATAGATAATTTTATCAACTTCAACTCATCTAATTTATTTTAATTAATGTATTAATAAAAAAATAGAGTTCAACTTCAACCCTACTTATAGAATATCTACCTTATGAAATAACCAAAATAACAACAATATCAATGACATCAACAAGAAGAATTATAAACATAGCAGAAAACCTGATTGACTAAAACCCTTGCACGCAATGCATCTGGAAAAATTGCAGGATCTTTCTGTGCATCTCTACTCATGATATCAAGAACCCTGCATAACAAACAAATATAACATTATTTTATCATGAAAATGTTAACTAAGGTGATTTCAATCTCGAATTTTGGATATTGCATCATCAAGTACAGACGTGAATTAAATGTTCGGAGCCTCTGAATCTAAGCCATTTAATTTGCACAAATCTAATATCAACTAATTAAAGCCTAGTCCAGAATTTTGAAAAGTTTACACATAACCAGCATGGAGTTCTCCAATTCAAAGCTTTTACCGAGCGCAGAAAATTCCCAAGTTTATTTATATAGCCTTTGTTACAACTTCTTAGTAATTAATTAAAAAAAAGTACCAATAATGTAGTCGAGATTATGGTTTAATCTTATAAGTTAGAACAGGGATAAAATAAACCAATACATATTTGAAAACACACCCATTTTAAAGTGCATTACAAATTTAATTTGTACAAATCTAATATCAACTAATTAAAAGCCTTGTCCAGAATTTTGAAAAGCTCACCTAACCAGCATGGAGTTCTCCAATTCAAAGCTTTTACTAAGCGCAGAAAATTCCAAAGTTTATTTATATAGCCTTTGTTACAACTTCTTAGTAATTAATAATAATTAAAAGGTGCCACAATGTACTTGAGATCATGGTTTAATCTTATAAGTTGGAACAGGGAAAACATAAACCAATACTTATTTGAAAATACACCCATTTTAAAGTGAATTGCAAACTTTGTTTGCCATGGTAGAAATTTCCTTTTTTAATGTTTTAGCAAATCACTCATGAAACCTGCTTGAGCTGGGGCAAGATTTGAAAATAACTTTTCAATCCTCTGATTCACGACGAGAAAGAATATTCATAGAAAATCCAAGTTGTGAGGACAAAGCTCTGTCCACTTAAGTTCAGATGATCTGGAAGTTCCTTGAATTATTTGATTTCATGACTTGGAGATTACCACCAAAACAAATATTATATCTGGTAAAACCATCTATATATCAAAGCTGAACAGAAACGGTATGGCATTTGTAGAGCAAGCTTCTTGAATCAAGAGAAAACTGGTTTACCTAGCAGCTATTCCTGAGTAAACATCAGCCGGTTTTTCTCCCACAACCAAATTGACAGCAGTTGCTCCCATCTGAATGGAAAAAAGGAAAAATAAAATAAAATAAAAAATTAACAAGAAAATTAATAGACATGCAACTGAAGTGAAAATATTACATGTAGCCAATAATGAATGAAATTTAAATTTACATTTTTAGACCTCCATCAACAAATCGCCAGTTAGCATACAACTTTATTACTAAATATTTCTCCATTTATTTCTTCTTTAAAATGTTATTAAATTCAACAAATGATGAATATTTATAGAATTTGCAACATTCAAAATTGTCAACTGTTTATAATGTTTATAACTAAAAATTATTATGAGTAAATTGCTTGGTGGAACAGTAAGAACGAGGGCACTCGAGCATGAGAATGAGGGCTTAGGGAATTCACACTGTTCCTAAAAGCCCAAATTTTAGAGACACTGTAATGGATTCTTCCCCTTCCCCCCACCACCAACAAACACTTCTAACTACCGCCAGTTTGTCACTTCAGTTAGGCGGGGCACTGGAGGTACTAATAAACGGAGCAGGTTTTGGGGTTGAGTTCAGAGTGGGTGGTTATGGACCTTGCCTAACCTGAAATGACCCCCTTCCAGTCCTAAACTTGTTCTCTCCTGCTGTTTGCTAGTAGACCCAGCTATTAAATAGAGGGATACAAATGCTTAGTCCATACAATCCCCCAAACAGTGAAATGGCAGACAAACGTGCAGTTGAAAACACAGTTTACAGTATAAACTTTGCATCACTCTGGACTAAGTAGAGGAGAATTCCATCTTCTCAAAATTCGGTATTTTTTGTCAGGCTTGTCATAAATGAAAGAGTGACCTAATGCATAATACTCCAGAACAAAAGAAAGAGTCATTACCTTGTCTCTTCCAAGGGCAGCATAGTGCTGTAAACCATTGCAGGAACCATCCTAGAAAACCAGAATTAGTTATTAAATAATCATAAAATCTAAGTAAAATTTACAGTCATAGGTGATGAAATTACAATAACAGTGTTCAGAAATCAAGAGAGAGAGAGCAAAACACGTATATTCTGTATATCCAACAACCTAACCTAATAAGCCTGTGTAGGCTTATATATAAAGGGTACAAGTCTTGCATAATAACACAAGGGTCCTTTCAACTAAATGTAATTACATAATGACCCAACATATATATATATAACTTCTAACAAACAGCAAGTACACATCCATGCCATTCATTAAAAGGATTATATACATTTGAAGTTAATGCTGCGCATTTAGTTCAATAAAGCAGAAAACAACAAACACCTTCTTCTAAAGGACACTTCCATTACTTGCATTATTTACCAACATAAAGGAAGCTACCTGAATTCATCTCTGGTCTGTTTTTATCATAGTGTACTTGGATAGATACTTAAAATTTATATAAAAATAAAAGATGCAAGGACTAATATTCATGAAGGTCCCTTTAAGCATAGGAACTACCTTTTTTTTATTTTTGTACAATACAATTTCTAACTTAATCCTCACAAAATTAAAGGATTATAGATTTCCTTTTAGAAAAAGCTTATGTACAATGGGAATTAACATTCCTGGAGGATACAATAATAGAATTGCCTAGTTCAAAACGAGGCCACATGTGTAGTCAAAACAAGATCTTAAATTGAAAAAAGGAAGCTCATAACACCAAGATTTGGAAAGTACCTGGTGTACAGGAACATGAGAGATTGTTGTCTCTGGAGAAGAGCTTCTCAGAGCTTCAGAGAGACTAATGCAAACAGCCAAGCACTGAAATGGATCTTCTGCATTTAACCACCAACGTTTTCCTTCCAGAGGTTTGTCTGCAGAATCAAATATATCATCCAAATGATTTTCAGTAAATGCTGTTCGACCCTCGAGAGACAATTTGTCCACGCCACCAGCAAATAGGTTTGCCAAGTGTATCTTCAGCCAGCGTAAGCCTGACTTTCCAAGAGGACGTCCCTGTGCGAATTCCAAAACACCCCGACACACATCTGAACCAAGATGGTTTAAATATGGATGCATTGGATATGCACGACCTCGAAAGTCAAGATTGTGCGGGTAGAAGAAACCTTCTTCATCTTTCATTTTCCGCGCCACCTGTTCTCAATGAAGAAAAGTTGGCACAAATTCAACTGGAAAATGTGACATGTTTACAACGTCACAGAAAGTAATAAGGATCTTACAGCAAGTTTAAGTTCTAAATCACACCGCTGTGAATGTCTCTCACTATTGTCCTTTTTCACAGATTTAAGTTTCCTCCTCCACTTCCTGAGTAATTCTTCGTCTTCTGTATCAGGTTTTTCTGGTAAACGTATCTGCAATTAACAAGTTAAACAGAAACAGTTGCTTATTTTTGCCAAGAAAAAAAAAACCCACATAACACACGGCTGAAAATAAGAAGTTCCCGTCATAATAACAGACTGCTCGGAGAAATAGCAAACAGGAACCAACAGGCCAGTGGCCTAGCGGTATCAGGCCCCTACTTCCCAAAGGGAGGTTAGGTTCGAACCTCAATGGAGGCATGTGCGTGTGAGTACCATCTAAGGAAAAAACATATATATAGCAAACAGGAACAAGTACAATTCTAAAAAATATAATTTAAAAAAACCGACACAAAGAATAACTCACATCATTGCGGTCAACCAAATCAGCAAGCCCACCTCCACTGCCCCATATTCTATCCACGACACCGAGTACCCTCTTGTTTACCCTCCATTTTGTATTCCCGAGTGTATCCAGGGCCTAGTCAATTTATTAACGAAATGACCATTGCGTTGTTACTAAAATAATAATTTTTAAAAAAAAGGACTAAAACTTAAATTTTACAACCTAAATTATAAATGTTTCAGCAGGAAACTTCAACCAATATATATTCCTGAAACAAAGTCGAGTCAAAACTATAAAAGCATATATTCTCAAACCTCAAAAACTGGTCCTAATTGCTTCTGAGAAGTCCTCTTAACTGCTTCACGTTGTTGTCTTGCTCCGTGCGTGCGCATGACATAGGATGGTAAGAAAAAGTGTGCTCCCCGATCGTAACTGAAAGGAACAAAAGATACTTTTTTCAGTTCCCTATCTACCAATTCTCGAACTCCCGACCTAAGGGACTAGGTAAGCCAACTACTAAGCCAAAGAGCCCAGAAGAGGACCAGTAAAGGGACAAAAGATAGCCATAGCTACATTTATATAGAATAAGCCGCATCAACACGAGTAATATGTCTGACTAGTTCTTTAGACACTATTCGAGCAGCACATTAGATCATTTAAAATCAGCTTAAGGGAGAAAAACAAAAATAGAAAACATATTCATCATCTTTCAATTTTGAGTTGGAAGTCCACCTGTAATTGGGTGCACAATTATATTAATGTGAGAATAGAGCTTCTATTTCATAATTTTCAAATCCTGATAATAAGATAAGTTTTGGACTAATCCTTACAGGAGAGGATGGGCACAATTACTTAGGCTGCCGAGATAGATTCATGATTACTTTCCTCCGCTTTTAAGCATAAGAATTCGCCTTTTCTTTTTCTCTCTCTCTCTAGAAGCACTTACCACATTCCTTTAACACCTCAACTCATGTGCTTCCCTGGATGAGTAGAATTAATGTTTTCATCTCTAGAGACACTTCATTGCCTTCTCTAGAATTGCTTTCAACAATGACAAGGGATATCATAGAATTGGGTTCCACCTCCAAAATATCTTGTCTCCCGGCAGGAATGCAGTAGTCACAAACAACAAACATATTGGAAGTATGGAACTACTAGGGGTATCTTCTTTAGAATGCTCTTTTGGTGGTGAAGACCCAACAATTTCTTTGCCCTTCTAATGAGACACCACATGCCACTCACCTAGATTGGTCTTTTTACTCCCATCTACAGCTCTGTATTCTTTACGGCAATTTTATTTAAGAGGAGGTTTGGCAGAGGGATTGGGATTGGAGGGGCAATAAGCTGTAGTGTAAACAAAGACTTTTGTAACGAAATAACCAACATAAGCCCTATTGATCTAAATTGGGAGAAAATGGAGAAAAATGATAAGGGAGTTTGTGATTACTCATTTTGCCCCTATTTTTATAACAAGTTTGTGCTAACATGCTAAAACATTCCTTTCCTCCTTTTTTTTTTTTTTTTCCTCTCCACTATTTCTCCCAAACATAGGAAGCTGATTTTACTAGCATTTTTTTCATTTCTATTCTCTTCTAACTAATATTATTCTTTCATTTTTTTTCATTTCCCTCCTACTTATCCAAACCTACTGTAAGGAAATGACTAGCCCGCTACTCTCTATGAAAGTATAACCAAGTAACTCAATCAAGTAATCAGAAGTTGGAGCCATCCCAAGTGAAATGAACGAACCAAAAAAAAAAAGTTTAGCATACATACCCTGTCCACCTAACTGGAGGCACCAACATTGGCATATAAGGGATCACCATGTGCCTGGCCTGTTTGGACAAAGACCAATGTTTGTAATCAAATATTTATACAAAAAAGACGAAAAATAAGCTCCTGAAATTCAAA
Source organism: Cornus kousa (assembly GCA_025631255.1). Lineage (NCBI taxonomy): Eukaryota > Viridiplantae > Streptophyta > Magnoliopsida > Cornales > Cornaceae > Cornus > Cornus kousa. The sequence goes on from JAOTQH010000031.1 coordinate 5,650,571, forward strand.
ACTTCGTCAGATCATGTATTGCTTATGGTGGAGTAGCATAATAAAGGGCTTGAAATCAAGGGCCAAAAAGCCAAAAGGCATGGGACAACCTAGAAACTCATACGCACTTGCTTGGCTAACAAAAGCATCCACCATAGAGGCTAAATTGTTGATGGTAAATCAACCCATAAAACAAGAATTTAGTTTATGGTAGATTGCCAAAAAAAAAAAAAACCTGTTATATAAAAAAATGTGAAAGAAACACCCCTGCTATGATCGTCAATTTTGACCATTTATATATATATATATATAAACCCAAAATACCCTTAATAAAATTTGTGCATATTGGCGTAGCGGGCGTGCAAGACCCAATGAAAGCCAACAAAGGAATCACACACGAACCCAACATATAACATGATTCAGCCAAAACAGGTTTACATCCATGGATGCGAAGAGATTCCACCATGATTCGTAGAGATATTACAAGACTAGAGTACCAACATTGTTTACATGCCTTTTCACCATGTACCACTCCACGAGTCTATTTCCTCGCTACCAATGTCACCATGTTTTTCCTACTCTACCAACCCATATAGTACCTCTACCCATCAATTCCCTCATAAACTCTCTCAATCTCATAAGTTTTACCCACAACCTAGGCACCTATTCATAGAGTTCCAATCCCAATTCCTTGTTGGAGAAGCATTACAATTCCGTGTCGGAGAAGGATTACGATTCCTTGGAATCTAAGACTTGCCTTACAAGAAATAACCTAATAAAATACAACTCTAAAATAGAAACCTAATTAAACTAGAAATTTGAGACAAAATTCCCTACAGTGTTTTTGTTTTAAGGGCATTTTAGGTATTTCAGTCTTCAAATTGAGAAAATGTCCTTATTTGCTCCTTTTGAAAAATGTAAGGGGGTTTTTTGAGCACCAGATTTTTTTTTTTTTTTTGCACATTCTGTATATAACAGGGAGGAGTTTTGCACTTTTCCCTTTAGTTTATTATAAAACTAAATAACCAATGTCAATCATGCAGCATCAGATATCTTGAGTATAATGGAATAAGATGGACTGATGTAGAAGTGTAGAACTCCAAAAAAGAAGAGAACCATTAGAGTCACTTACAGTTCTATCCAAGCCCTTGAGAACTAGTGGGTCACATTCAATAACACCATATCTTCTGCTGGTTTTCCTTAAGAATGGTAAGCCCAGAAGCATTATTTGAAGCTTTGAAAAATCACTGATGGATAATCTATATATGGAACTTGGAGGAATGCATACTTACTTTGTTTCGTTCATGACAGTTTTGAGTGTGTGTACAAACGCCGGTCGAATATCAGGTGGTCCATCAGCTAACTGATCAGCTGGAGGTTGTATATAGGCTGTTTGAATTAGCAATTCAATTAGACGACTGCCAACCTGAAAAGCAACAGGAGGATAGCACTTTTCTGTAACCCAATATCAATGAGAACATGTAAGATTTTATCAGTGGTAACTAGCAATCAAGCAAACCTTAGCATTAGCATCCTGGCCCCAGGGTTTTGAATCATCCTGCAGATTCACTATCTTCCTCACAGCATGAAGCTTTTGTTTTTTAACCAAATTAGTAACTGTTTTATGTAGTTTATGTTGTTCTTGGGATGCAGCATGAGATCCATCTCCTTCAATTTTTGTTTTTTTATCAGCCTTTTTCTTCTGTGTCTTCTCCAAAAATTTGTGTATCCTAACCTGATAGATTGGAGAAATAGTAACAAATAAGTGCTTAGTCAGAGAAAGGGAGGACCGGGAGAAGAGAGACTTTGTCTAGAATAAGAATTGTGTGCCTAAGATACTAGGCATGAGAAGTTGGCAAAATGAATCATTGCTTTAAATAGTATTTCTAAAGAAGAAGAAAAAAAATGCATACATATTTTAGTGTCCAGCATAAAGAAACTCTAGCACACAATGGCAATGGCTACATTGTCAATCATATGATACTCTGGCATAGAAAATGTCACAAAGAATCATGTCCAACATAGATGTGAGAATTGAGATAAACCTATTTTAACAAAAAACAATTTGTCCTTGTCTCAAGCTATTTGTCTTCTTATAAAGGTTAATAGAATAGAGCGTCAATCTGAAAGACCCTTAAGCAGGAGCTTTTATTAACAAGGAAACAAAACATGGAACCACATTGTAAACAATGTTTGGCAATCCAGGGATAATATCAAAATGCATGGATTTAAGTGGCAATAGAGTTCAGTTTTGAGAATTCAAGAGAAG
>JAOTQH010000031.1:5655592-5669822 GCA_025631255.1 Cornus kousa
CTCTCTTTGCCTCCGCCGAAGAAGGGAACCGAAAGAGGAGCAAAGAGTCAGGCAGAGGCGACACAACCACAGCCGGCGAAACCTTCCAAGCTCGTGAGGCCCAAGCTGCAATCTGGGCTCGACCAAAACTAACTTGAGATGAAGTAATTGGAAAATGAATTAAAAGACTAAATATTAGTGGAGACATGACGTGTCACATAATAGATGGAAAAGAGAATTCATGTGGCGGACCTCATTTGGTTGGGATAAGGCAAGGATGATAATGATGCTGATTATAATATCTGTCTCTCCACTTCCCCACAATTCTCCTGTAGCATTTTGTCTCAGTGTGATTTGTGGAATTGAGTTGTCACTTGTTCACATAATGGTTTATCAATGTTTGTGATGTTCCCAGTGTTGATTTATTTCCCTAAGCCGACAAGGGTGGGAAAAAGGCGTGTGAAGCAATCGAGATGGAAAGTATGCTCGCGCGCGCGCACACATTTATAGAGAGATTTATTGATAGAGAAGGGAACAGAAGTGAAGATTCATGGGTAGATCCTTTGACTCCTTTCTTGGTTAAAACTTTTTAGAGCTGTGGGAATAGCGCCATCATTATGATTAAATAATTTGGTTACTACTCTTAAATTAATAATTTACTCGAACTTCATACTTAGCATTTCTATCATTGATGGATCCTTTGACTCTGTTCTTGATTTAAACATTCAAGAGGCTGTGGAAGCAACATTTTAGAGCTGTGGCAATAGTGCCTTCATTTGAATTTATAATTTACTCGAACTTCATGCTCGGCATTTCTAACTTTCCAGTGATGATGATGACTTCTACGACCGGACAAAGAAGCGGTCTTCTGGTCAAAAGGGTGGTGAAAACCAATCAGTTGAAACCGCTGATTCTCTTCTTGATAAGAAAGATGCCATTAGTAAGCAAATGGAAGAGAAGAAAAAGTTACTCCAGGAGGAGGAGGACAGGATAGCCTCAGAAAATGAGGCTGTAACTGAAGTGGGAGACACTCTTGAAGCGTACATGTCTGGGCTGTCATCTCAATTAGGTATGTGATCTTGTGGCAATGAACTTTAGATGGTGTTTATTTGATATTTCTATTTACCTTTTGAAATTTCTCACAGATAGAATATTTTCAGATTTCAAGATACTTCTATTGAAAATTGACCAAATTTCAAAGGAAAATCCAAATTTCATGCTATCTAATTACTCATCATAAACTCAGAGAAACATTCCGAAGCTCACTAACTTTTTTGAAATATTGTGAGATCTAATTTGATCACACAGTAAAACATTAGCATTACTTGTCAGCCTAGATAGCAGTTTTTTCTTTGGGTAAGCTACAATGACCTCCTCTGAGGTTTGGCCTTATTGCAAATAAACCAATGTTGCCATTTTTTTCCAAAGACCTCCCTATGTCGGATTTTGTGGTGAATTTACTTTTCTACCCTCATTATTATATTGTTAAAAAAGGCTAAAATATCTCACTTTCTAATTACTCACCATAAACTCAGAGAAACATTCCGAAGCTCGTTCAAATTTTTTTGAAATATTGTGAGATCTAATATGATCACACAGTAAAACATTTATGTATGCAAATTTGCATGTAACATTACTTGTCAACCTAGATAGCAGTTTTTTCTTTGGGTAAACTACAATGACCTCCCCTGAGGCTTGGCCTAATTGCAAATAAACCGAATGTTGCCATTTTTTGCAAAGATCCCCCCTATGTCAGATTTTGTGGTGAATTTACTTATCTACCCTCATTATTTTATTGTTAAAAAAGGCTAAAATATCTTATTATGTAATATTACAAGTTTGCCCACATTAATATTTTCCCCCTCTTCTTCTCTCCCTCTCCACCAACTACCCACACCACCTCCTCCCACCACCATCACAGGCCATCTCAACAACTCCGATACCAACAATTTTTTTTTTTTTAGCTATTCTGCCTAACCCCATATATATATCACAATTCTCAAATTTGAACAGAACAAGAACAATAAATAAACTCATATATATAATCTCATTCTCCCTTTCATTCTCATTAAAGAAAATTAATGTTAGACAAGAAACAACAGCTTCCATATTTTTGGCTAGAGAAACAATAGGATCTTCTTATTCTTCACATGTATAATGAAATGAAAAAATAAAGAGCGAAACTAATAATCTGTTATGTTCACCAACGTATTGAAAAAAAAAAAACCATGAATTAAAGCAATCATTGTAAACTCTTTTCTGAACTGAATAGATCATTGCTCAAAATCAATTTTTAACAAATGTTATACAAGCTGCCCATCCCAACAACTCCAATACCAACAAATTTCACACACACACACACTTGTTATTTCTTTGGCTATTCTGCCTTTTCCCTATTCCACCATCAGATAATTTTTTACATTTATCGCTCGTTGCCCTGGCAACGGTAAATCATCGAAAAACCATCAGCCAAACAACATTCTTGTGCCTCTCAAACCCCTTGTCAGAAACCCCAATTTCAAAGATGAAAATGACCACACACAGACACGCGCACAAAAAAACCTAAATTCTAGAGGAAAATTACCAAATCCACTAATGGTTGTTGTCTTGACTCACCGTCGTCATGGAAGATTTCTACGGCCTCACTGCAAATCACTGATTCCTTCCAAGGCTTGAAGATTTGAGGTAGGTTTACATGGTTATATATATATATATATATATCCCGTCTATTGTCTATTTTCTTCTCTCGCCGGTGATTCCTTTCGCTGAGTGCAATCCGGTTACCATCCCACGGCCATTGATTTCTTCGCAATTAGACCAATCTCAATAGAATCAGTAATGGGATTTTGGTATCATTGATGTAGAGACATGGGACGGGATTCTGATTGTCCGATTCGCCAGTGGTTGGGTGAGGTGGTAACAAGGCGTCAATGAGGGTTTCATGGCGGCCGACTTGGTGGTGTTTTTTTGTGTTGTTGGTTACGTCTGCTTGCCCTGGGTCGGTGAAGTGGTGGTGGCCCTTTAATATTTTGTGAGTCGTGTAATGGATGGTGACTGGTGGTGAGTAAAGATACAGGCCATTACTACAACCAAAAGCAATTTCACCATATATTTATGGGGAATGGTGCGAGTGATGGGTGGGTGAAGTGAGAGAGAGAAAGGGAGGGAGAGAAGGGAATTTCAGTCCATTAAAACATGGTTTTTTTGTTATTTCAGGAAATTATAAGGATAATAGGGTCGTTACACTTAGTTGATGGGCATTTTGGTGTCTTCAACCAAAATTTCTGATAAAAAGTACTGATTTTTGTACAGGGGAGTTCTTTGTAAAATCAGGTCAAACCTCAAGGAGACATGTTGCAAAAAAATGCAATAGTTTCATTTACTTGCAATTTAGGCCAAACCTTAGGGAAGTCATTGTAATTTACCCTTTTTTTCCCCTCATTTGTTTGTAGGGCTTTTACTTCTATTATTTTCAATATCATTATATGAATGATTTTTCCATTCACACACATATATATATTTGTTGAACATGTTATTTTTTCAGTCATATTTATTCATATACTTGAACTATATTACTGTTGGACTATAATTTGCTGAAGGATAGATTGCTATCTGTAAGATGCTTCCATATACATGCTTTATACATGCTTTTGTTTATTTTTTTATTTTTATTTTTTTATGTTAAAAAGATTTAGTCAATTATCACCAAGGGTTGTAGCAGAATTACTGACTCCCAAGTGTAAGGTTGATGGTTCAAGTCTTTATAGTTGCGATGTGGGGGTGTGAGTTATTTGTCTGACGAGTCTCATGACCCAAAGAGATAGAGAGAATGACCTACTCAATTTAATAGCAAGTTGCATCAGTGATTAGCATTTTTGATTATATGTTAATGGCTTATGGTTGGGTGGTGGTTGTCAGAGTTGTCTTGTTTGCAACATATCGAGGGTAACTCATTTTTCTGATTACAGAATATATTAGTGATTATATTAGCATCTTTGATTATATGTCAACTGTTGTTGCTGATCTCCTCTAATCATTGCCAGTGGCTGATAAAACTAACCAGCTTCAGACGGAATTGTCCTCTCTCCAGTCAGAGCTGGACAGGATACTGTACTTGTTGAATATTGCTGATCCAACCGGAGAAGCTTCTAGAAAAAGGGAATTAAAAGCACAAGAACCAAAACCTACACTTTTGGAAAGACCTAATTTTAGTGCCTTAAAACAACCTTCATTAGAACAAAATAGAAAATGTGGAACAGAAAAATCAATAAGTAGCTCTATCAAAAAATCAGGAACTACTGATGCAACTACTGAATCAAAGAAGAAGGCAGAAGCGGTAAATGATGTAGCTGATGCAACAGAAGGTAAAACCACTGTATATACCATCGTTAAGCCCCAGTGGCTTGGAGCTATAGAGGAAATGGAAACAAAAGAGACCCAACCAGAAAAAGCCCCAGAAAATTTGCATGAGTCTGAGCAGTTCGTTGACTACAAAGATAGAAACAAGATTTTGGGAAATCCAGATGCTGCAAAAGTGCATGCGGACTCGGATATTGAAAATGCAGCTCCAGGTTTAATAATAAGGAAGCGGAAGCAGGCTGAAAAGTCCGATGGTGAAGTCAAGGTTTCTGAACAGTTGACATGTTCATCTGTGGGAACCGAAATTAGGGCAGAAGATGCAGTAGCGCTGTTATTGAAGCATAAGAGAGGTTATCATACATCAGATGATGAAATAAGAGATGATGGCGGAGCTATGCCAACTGGGACTCAATCTAGGAAGGATAATAAAAAACCTAAAAAGAAGCTCGGTCCTGAGAGACCTTCATTTCTTGACGATGAAGTGGATTATGAATCTTGGGTGCCTCCTGAAGGTAGAGTTCTTTTGCTTTGGTTTTACTAAATATTACATATCGAGTCCTTTCATTGTTTTTATTGTTTCTTCTGAATTTGTAATTGCGATGCTTAATCCAGGACAATCAGGTGATGGACGGACCACACTGAATGATCGTCTTGGTTATTAATTCATATGCTCATGGTGAATTTGATGTGGGCTTGTGAATTGAAGGAAGTGCCTCTTCTAGATGAGGTGAGTCTGGCCCGTGGATGGTTTTGAAGGAATTGACGATGCCTTTGTTTTAGGTAGGCATAGGAGTCCGTCAAGGCCAGAGCTATATTTCGAAGTTGCGCATTGGAAAGAATTTCTGGAGTCGCACATTTGTTAGCTTGCGTACTCTGCAAATTATGATATGGTGACGGAACTTGAAGGCTGTGGTACTGGTGTACAGGGATGAAATTGTGGAAGGTGCGATTTTTCTTCTGCATTGAGCAAAAAAAGGAAAAAGGTTTCAATAAAAAAGGTCAGTTGTTTGTACCCTAATGATCCTAGGAAAGAGTGAAAAGGTTGTGTGTTATGCTATAAGTGATTTCATATATGTCTGAATATTTCGTATCAAATGATGACAGAACCTGCAAAAATACACAAGTGCTCGTTCCAGTTGGGTTTAATTTCCTTTTCCTTCATTTTTTTTTTTTTTTTTTAAATTTTTTAAATTAAAAAAGACATCGACTCTGTTGGGGTGGTGTAACGGGCGGGTGCTTCGCGATTCGATCCAAAAGTTTAAGTTGTTAGGTGGGACCAACTCTCAACTCATATATACCTCCTTTACTTCTCTGTTTGGATTTGACGTGGGATATATTTCTCTTGTAATATTCTTCCCCATACGAATTCGCAAACTCTTTCGTCCGGATTCCTCCGGGTCGGGTACTTAGCGATTCAACACAAAAGCTTAAGATATTAGATGGGATTAACTCACAATTCATATATATTCATTTACTTCCCTATCCGAATCCGATGTGAGTCAATTGAGTCGGTTTGGCTTCGGCACCACTATTCCAAATTATCTTATCAATGAACCGTCTTGTCATCCATCAAAGTCGGGATGGGATCTATCGAAATTGGTATGGCTTTGGGACACCCTAGTATGCTTATATTTAAGTAAACAATTCAAATTTGAATAAATTTGAAATAATTTTTTTTAAGAAAATTGAAATATGAAAAAATATTTAATAATAAAAAGATACTCCGTAAAAGAAATTGTCAATTTAAAATTATCATGAAAATGTTGGAAAATGAAAACCTATTGCTAATAAAATAATAATCTAGAATAATTGGAAAGACTCCATTCTTAAAAAAGAGGAGGGAAGTGCTTTGGAGTATGGAATAAAAAATAATAATAAACTAATAAAAGAATACATATTTATTATTAATTGGTATGGGACGGTTAGGTTTTAGACTATTTTTCTAAACCTGTCCTCAACCACATTAAAAAGATCTAAAAAGACGGATTAAATTGACATCTTCTTGAGAAACTTCCTCAGCCATGGAAATTTGAGCTCTTGGGTTCTGATACCATAAAGGAAAGATAGATGTAATAGAAGAGAAAAACCCGCATTGTCTTGATCTTTGCTTCTCTAAAGACTGGTAATATGAGAGTCTTTGCCTTGACTATTCTATTCTGGCTTGCTTGTTTTGGTACTGCGATTAAACTTGCAAGTTGCAACCAATAAACTAGGTTACCTTTTCCTTTCCTTGAGCAGTTTCTTTTATTACTCATTCTTCTCTTTTTAGAAAATACTCATATAAATAAGGTTAAAGTTGTCTTCCCCCTCCTCTTGGAGAACAACATTGAGGGTAGTTGAGTAATTTACTTACAAAATACAATAAAAACTTGCTTTATTTTACATTAAGTAAGAGCTCATTTGCCGAGCTGTCAAAAAATTATTGTTGGTGAAAAATATGTCAAAGTGTTTAATAATGTATTATAACAAGTACTTTTTATAATTAAATTATTTTCTAATTTTGAGAAAAATTAAGTTCTCACGATTGCCTAGGTCCCATTTGCCTAGGTCTCATTTGGCATGCGTTTTGTTTATACTATTTTTGTTTTTGGGTCCAAAACCATAGAAGTAGTTTTTCTTGTTTCTGTTTTCGACATTTTTACAGCAAAACATCATTCCCAAATGTGCTTCTGATTTTTTTTCAAAACACTCCTACAGCAAAAATATTGTTTCTGTTTTAGCCAAAAACAAAAATGCCTTAAACAAAGCGCATGCCAAACAGACCCTATTGATCAACATTTTCATTAAGCCTCTAAAGAGTGAAATAGTCTTCAAATAATTCAATTCAAGAATCATACTTCCTTCATTGTTTTTGTGAAGTATAGATTTTTGAAGAGACATGCCTTGTCCCATATAAAGTTATTAACTTACCTTTTTAAGTTTTAAATATTCAAATTTTAAATTTTAAATTCTAAATATATATATAGAAAAATATAAAATATACTATTTGGGAATAGAAAGTGTGAAAGCCGAAAAAGGAAGATTGATACTGTTTTTTTTTTTTTTTGTGGGTAAGACGGAGTATTGTGCACATATAGATTGACCAACATTTTAATTACTATTACACCGTCGAGCAGTAAAATAGTCTATTAGATGTGGTACGTTCACCTTTGTGATCACTCTACACAGCAATCCCCCTAATTATAGCCTTTATAATTTGGACTTTGCTTATATCCTTTCCTACCATGTGCCATTGGGTTTGTGAAATAGGGTTGGGCTTCAATGCTTCGTAATGTCAGAAACACATTTCAGATCTCTTTTAAGGTAAATAAACACATTTCAGCACTAGTCTAGGTCAAATAGTTTTCTTGATGCAATTAAATATAGTCTTCTAGTGGTGCATTCTATGTGATGTTATGAACCATTTAAATTCACCATGCTGTCCAAATTCAAACCACGGGTCGCAAGTTTTCTTTAACGCACATGCAGTCTTGAGAAACGAAATCACCCTTCGCAAAAACTTTTCAACTGCAAATCATCAGTGTTAGAAGTTGAGCAATGGGGAGAATTTAGCTTTTGTATGAACGCATGCTAGGGATATGGTGTGTATAATATAAATATATTTTATATTACACACACACAACTGAAGTATGAATATCAAATGAAACATACAACGAAACTGAGAGAACAAGGAGACCTGAAAATTTACAATGGAGACGAGCAACAAAATTTATTAATCTTGCCCAACAAAAAACCAAACCTAGAATTCAATTTCATGCCACCCTGAAATACAGGTCACTTCAAATATATATTTGGCCCAAATCACCATCCATAAGTTCTGTTGCATCCATGAAAAGAGAAGGCATCGATCTTTTCTTCTTTATTGTTTATTACAGTATTTTCTTTGTACTTTTACCTTTTTCTAGTACGCATTTAGGATGATCACCTTCAAATTTAACTTTTAGGGTAGTTCCATTTTCTAATTACCAAGAAAAATTGGAAAAGAGTGAACAAATAATGAAACACAACTAGCCACCTAAGTGCCTCACAAACCAAAATGGACAAGGAAACTTCATGTTTTCCCGCTTAAATCTATTACATCCATTAACTAGGGTGAAAAATTCAACATGATTGACAATTAAAGCCACTGGTTTTCTTTCTTACCAGACAAAAAAGGATTTCACTCTTGCGGCATCTAACAAGCAGTTCAAAACACGTGATTAGATGGAATAACAAGACAATCCTACACCTTATGCAATATCAGTAAAAGTAGAGATCTGAATCCAAGCGATGAGCCAGCAGAATATCTAGAAGTACAAACTCCTGGGTACTAATTTTTACCAATTATCAAAATGTGCTGGAAGTGAAGTACATGTTGAGTTTGTGAAAGCCATAGAGTTCCAACTAATGATTTGAAGACCTATTTCATTATGACCAATTCTAAAGTAGAAATCCCACCTTAATGAGACTTATCTTAGATTGCTTTATCATCTTCAAATCTGCCAGGCTAAAAAGAGAACTACTCTTCCGTCTTTCCACTAGCAGGGTCCACGACACAAAATAAAATTATACGGCGTATCAACAAAACCTCGCACTGAAAGTACTAATATTACTCTAGCAGTAGCACAAAATTAAAGATGTTCCTTAAACAGGATTCAATAGATGGAAAAAGGACCCAAAGAAAACTGGAAGAATATATATATATATATAATCTTTATCGATTCTCCTACCATCAATAAAGCCAGTTGAAAGAACTTGCTTTCAAATGCGACATACTCACTCAATTAGTGTATGGACAATCAGAGTAACCAATAAGCAATATTCAACTAATTCTGAAACATCAAAAAGAAAGGGAAAAGAAAGGGGAAAAAATGGCCTCTTAGGCAAATCTAGTTGTGAAAATTTGCTTTGATATTCAACGTACCCTGATTGGAATTCCTACTACTGTATGTTTGGTGCATAAACCATCAGCAACTAACCAGTAAAATTCAATCAATTCTTTGATGTCCATAGATGCAATAAAACTCTCTTAAGCAAAACATTCTAGCCCTTAACCTAACATTTGTTTGCATGACTCCATAAAGAACGCTTTTTCCGGTCACAATATGCATGAACAAAAACTGGAACTTACAACAAAGACGGATCAAAATGCAACAGCCAATCAAATACAGGGAATTCAGGGAGATAGGTCAAATTTATTACTTTGGACAGACAACATATAAATACATAATCTGCCTGTTAAATTAATTTCCTGTTCTTTCAATGGGACATTAAGAAAAAGACTTTTTCCTATAGCCCAACCAAACCAATTGACCAATCAAAAAAATAGAAGCAAAACCAGACATTGACTTTTGGACTGACCTTTTTCCCCATCCTCATAAACCTGCTCCTGTGGGCTTGAAACAGCCGATGTTGCACAATACGGCCGACCTCATCATATCTCCAAATCTGCCACCATTTAATTCCAATAGTCAAGAAAACCAGTTTTGTATTCATATATAACACACAACATTGGGCAAAACAGAATAACTAAAGGAAAGGAGAAAACAGAAAGGCACTGTAAGTAAGTCTAAGTTTAATCCAACCGATCAATGCTGTTCCTCGCTTTCTCTGGCTGGTCCATATTGTTATTTGCTTTCTCTGCAGGATCCACACTCCTTAATTTCTCTCTCCTGTCAGTGCTGGCTCGTGATTTCTCTCTACGGTCTGTGCTTAGCCTTGGCTTGTCTCTCTGGTCAGTACTTGGCCTAGACTTCTCCCTCTGATCCGTGCTTCGTCTAGATCTGTCTCTACGATCTGTGCTGTGTCTAGGATTCTCCAAATCTAAACATGGTCCACATCCATTTCGAAAATGTGCTGATTTCTCAATGGCTGAAATGAACTTCTTGAGATGCTTAATGTACTCTGGGTAGAGCTCCAAGTCACAATGATTCCCTCCTTTAACCCATAATGGTTCATACTTCTCTTTACAGAGCTCCCAAAGCTTCTTACCATGAGAGCAATCTACAACATCATCTGCAGTTCCCTGCAGGCACCAACAGGAAAAACGGAGTGAATCAGCATGATAAATGAACACACCTCAGAGAAGCGAGTCATGATTTGCATGGTACGGTTATTAAGTCTACATAAAACACAGTTCTTGTTCGTGGTCACCAACTAGTATCGTGGAAGATAGCACTAACATCAACTCATTAACTAATTTTTTTTTATAATCGAGGTCTCCAGGGCTTTGACCCGACTAATCCACGGGACCCGTGCAAAGTGACCCCTCTACACGAATCGGGTAAAGCTTGGACTATATTATTATTGAAATAATATATCTAGCCTAAACCACATTACCATGAATGGAAAAACTCCTAAATAAATAAGTCACCCTTAAATGGAAAAATCATGGTTGTCAGCATCTTAATGATAAAGGAAAATAATGTGCACTATGATACACTTTCTAGTTAAAAAGATAATTATTGTTGAATGCTGATACATATTGTATCATCACTGTAATTCATAGCATATACATAGAATAAACGAACTGATATAATACGTGCATGATAAATACAATACGTGCACACTTTGACTGTTTAATCATATGGTTATTAAGGCCTCTCATACTTAAAGCAGCAGTTCGAGACTTTATAGTGCTTGGAAACTTCTCGTTCACGTCCCTTCTTTTTCTAAGAAATAGAAAGGTGAGATTAGCCAACTAACATAGAAACTTTTGAGGACCATTTCTAGCTGTGCGTGGGCTTCAAACATATAACTGATTTGACACTTGGAAACAAACAAGGCAGTCTTGATCAATGTTCTTTTGAATATAATTAAGAAGATAAACATCCCGCAAGACTAATTATATAGAATGATTGCACAAGATCAAACACTTAATATAATTAAACAAGAACAACAAGATTAAACAAACAGTGAATTCCAATCCAATCAATATTGTTGTTAGAGACTCAGAGCCAGTGAAATAAAAAAGGAATGTATGAATATCAATGCATGTATTGCAGCACGGTGTTCCAAGCTCACTTCATTAACTGTTAAAATTTGACGTAAAACTATATTCCAGTAGCATGCTAAAAAAAAAAAAAAAAAACATGCACGACTTAACAAATTTTGAGCAGTGACGAGAAAATCGGATTACTCACGTGAATTATCAACACGGGACATTTGACCAACGGTATTTTGTCGATATTCTGCACCACAAATAACCAGTTTCTCTTAAATGGAGATCATTTGAGTACAGCACTAACAATTAAAGATCAGTTTTACATAATTGTGCATCAAACTAAAAATAAACCTTATAGATGTCAAACCAGTATGTTCGCTTCACCGGATACATGACTCGAAGCCCAGATAGGATTGGACTGTGAAGAACAACCGCCCTCAATCTTGATAAACGAGATGCCAAATCTAAAGTGGGTCCACTTCCAACAGATTGCCCATATAATATAACATTCTCCTCCTTCACCCCATAAGTCTCTTCAAGGCATCTATATGCAGCTTCTATGTCTGCATAAGTGTTCTGCTCACTTGGCTATAAAAAGCAACAAGAGTAAATAATTCAGCATTCAACCAAAAAGTAATTTAGAAATCAAACTTCTTCCAAATTAATCCATAACAATGCCCTATACCTTGCCAGATGACTGTCCATACCCAGAATAATCATATCTGCAAAAAATACAAAATTCAAAAGCTTTCAGGAGCACTTCAAATTTTATGTTTTCCCCAGGTTTTGCTAAATTTGTTTATTTTATATCTCTGTCAGGAACCAGGATACTGTCCTATGCCACATAATGTCCTGTGCCAATGCAACAACTTCACATGGCTTATGCAATAACTACCTTGGTTAGCTTAAGCAACAACTTTTACATCGCTGATTCGTAAATGATGCATCATGTTGTGTAACTGATGTATTGCATTGTGTGTGCGGTCCAGGACGCAAGAACAGGATCACACTGGACCGCAAGAACAGGATCACAACACATCCTGATTCCTTTGTTAGATAGTGCTTTTGTTAAGCTATCAAACAACACTCGTTTTCGCCAGCTCTGAGAATTTTCAGAACATTAAAATGGGAAAATCTTATGAGAACATGACATTTTCCAATACCTAGATTTCCTAAATCAAGATTCGGGTCTAATATTCGTTTTCCTAAAAGCCTAATTTCACAACCTAATTCTCAATATGCATATGGAGATCAAACAGCTCCAATTCTCAATACTCACAGCTTAAAAAAAAAACACACACACTGTGAATGAATTCGAAGTGTAAACATTTATAATCTAAACCGATCAAAACTGAGACATATACATGTATATAGTTAGATGGATAAATTAAACAGAGTCGTGCCTTCCCCGGACTTCAATACATGTATATACTGATCTTGTATATATATAGAAACACATGTAAATACTGATATTGCATCTACGCCTAGTCACTCACCCCATCAAGTTGACTCGCAAATGAAGACTGAGCTCACTGAACAACTCGTACATCTGACCTAGATCAGCCGCGTTGCCGTGCGAGTACAACAGCGTCAACGACGCCGCCGGATTCTTCATGTAGACTGCCACGATCTCGTTCCCTCTCTTGGTCGCCAGCTTCAAAACGTCCACGTTTTCCCTCGCCGGCACGTCGGAGATCTTCGTTTTCCCGGTGGATTCATCAGCGCCCACCGTGTACGACGGCGGATTCGGCGGAAAGAAAGCGAACTTCGCCGCCATCGTCGACGTCACCGTCCCCATCTCTCCAATCAATATTCTCAAACAACGCTATAGCTAAACCAATAGATACAGTTATATATAAATATATTATATATATGTAATATGTTTGTATTTGTGTGCGTTTGACTGTGTATGTGTAGTTGTAGAACTAGTTAGGGCTTTTTGATGTAATGTCTGTCTTTGGATTTTGAACGGAGAAGGTGAAGGAAAGTAGAGGGATTTCCGGCGTTAAAAATGAAGATGGCACGTGTGATGTAGAATTGATCCCTCAAGCATGGGGCTGCACGGTTTAGCAATGTTGTTCCTCTTTTTTGTCGACACGTGTAGGATATAAGACCTAATAATGTCTTTACTACGCGTGAGCTACATTTAACTATTTACATCGTATTTGGTAGGGCATAAACATTACACATTAAAAAACAAACAAACTCTGTTACTGATATTATTTCCATTAAATGAGTAAAAACCTTGACTATAAAATCATCAAAATTATTCAGAGGTATCTCTTTAAGTTACATAACCATTTACAATTTGGTTGTTTGTTGAGCCAAAGGTTTAATTTTGATACTAAATTAAAATATTAATGCTTTTAAAAATAAAAAATAACAATTTGAAGTCCTTTTAGTAGTGTATTTTTGTTTTGATAACGATGAATTTATTTATTTAATAACTATTCTGGATTCTCATTTAATTTGCTAATTTCATATGCAGGTAAGTACATGCAAATCATGTTTGAATAAATTTTAATTTTTACTAGTTTTGAACTCAAAAGAGAGTACCCAAAAACTTACTAGTTAGGGTAGTTTTATGAGTAGGAAGAAATTTATAAAATTATGTAAGAAGAGGTGTATCTTTAAAAAATAAAAAAAATAAAAAATAAACCATGAAATAGGGGTAATAGTGATTTTTTTTTTTTTTTTAATAATTTTAGTGGAGGTAATTTTTAAATTTTATAAGTATATAATTTAAAAAAAAATAAAATTGGTAGCTATAAAATAGCCAAAAATTTATATATATATATTTTAGTGGTCCGCTTATGTGCAATGTTATTGTATTTCACTTCTGCTATAAGATTTTTTAAAAAATATTTTTATTACATTTATGTAATCTATAAATAGATTTATAGTGGAAATGACTTATGTATTTATTTGTGTGTGTTTATACATATATATATATATATATGTATGTATGCG
>JAOTQH010000031.1:5669922-5688109 GCA_025631255.1 Cornus kousa
GTTTAGTTTGTAACTCTGAAAACAATTTTCAAAAACTCAAAAAATAGGGAACAGTTTTCAAAAAACCATAAAAAAAATTGTTCTCTAAAAATAAGCCTTTTTATAACTGAGTTTTCAAAAAATCGAACCAAGCATAATTTTTTTTGTATAATTTTCTATTTTTAGTTTTCTGATAACAAAAAACTGTTTTCATAATTACAAACCATGCAAATCTTTGAATTTCACTCAGAAAGATGATACTATATGGTTGATGCTGAGTAATGAAATATTTTAATAGTCATTTATGTACAAAATCAACACTGAAAAAAAAAAAAGAAAAAGAAAAAAGAAGGTGCTTTTAAGAGGTAATACCTTGCAGTTTGTGTGAGTTTTGTAAGGTATGGTTATTGCCATTCCTTCTTCCTTCTCCGCCTCTCTCGGTTTTTTTTATTTTATTTTTTTGACCGTACAACTCAAAGTCTTTTATAATAACCCCATCCAAACATTGTCTTCTCTTAAAAAGCTTAACCTTTTCTAAGTAATGAACCATACGGTCTCAAAGCTTAAGACAAAGCGATCCATTCGCACTACAGATTTGTACATCATATTTGGCCATTCTTATGGGAACAATTGCCCCTAAAATAAAATGTTCCAATTCATTCTCTAATTTTCTGTGTCCCACGCGCACGCTACAATTATCGAGAAAATTCCTTTGTTTCAGCGGGTTTTTCCGGCTTAGAATTATCCATCACCAACAGGTCGGGTTGAATCTGTACGCCTCGGTCTCACATGCATGACAAAAGGATTGAGGAGTACAAGTTCTTTTACTATCTTGAATTGGGACCGAAATATTTGCATGTGAACATATAAAGTTCACATACCATAGTGTAAAGTATTAAATGTCCAAATTATAACCACTCTTGTAGTGCGTAGTGCAAGATAGAAGTTAAGACTACCTACGTCTACTTGCCATATGAACAAAACTGCTCTTTAATTCAACTCTATATATATATATACCCTTTTATGTATCTTCCTTCGTAATTTATTGAAAGATATGCAAAAAAAGAAATGAAATAACCATCAGGTCCCATCATGTTTTCTAAAATCACTGCAAAGTTCTAAAGCTCAAAAAGAACGGCAACTCTAGGACTTGTCCCAAATCTGTGGAACTAGGATTGGATCCTCTTATAATTTCCTACTTCAAATTGCTACAAACCTATCAGAATTAGCAAAGCCAACATCTTCAACAATAACTTCGGATAAGTACTTCCTGATGTACCTAACTCTGGTCTTCGTGCAGTGAAGTCATGAACTAATTAAAATTCATAATGCTGTTTAAATGGCAACCTTTAGAGCCATGGCATATTACAGGATGGACGCCTACATTCAGTACACATTCAGCGCTTGAGAAGATATAGATATACAAACATGCACCGTATATAAACATGCTGGCAACACACAATGCCTCCAAAATTGTTCAACAGCCACAACACTGTAAGCAGTTGAGCTGGGGACATGGGGAGAGATGATTACAATATGAAAATCAACTGAAATTAGGTTAGATAAACGAATACCAGAATCATGCACCAAAAGGAGACATTAAATTTACAACCGAAAGGAGCAGCACGAGACAGTAACCAAACATAAAACTCAGGATTTGACTTCATCCGACCCTGACAAACATTGCAAGAGACAAAAACCAAATGTATGACCTGACAAAGTTAAATGAAAAAGAAGTAACAACATAGTGACAAAGAAAGAGATTTGGCACAAAGCACTATCTATGTATGCATTTACAAACCACCAAAGGGCCACTTTATAAAGAACAAACTCTCATCTTTTATTACTATCAAATTTCTGTTCCTTTTTTCTTCACATTTTCCACCATGCACTAGGGATGATAGCATCAGATAAAGTTTCCTGGGGATTTTCTATTTTCTTATTACCAAGAAAACATAAAGACTAGTGAATATATAATTCAAAAGCAAAACCCAAGGATGTAAGGATTTGATGCATCCACAATCAGGGACAATTTTGCCCAGGGAGGTAATCTTACTTTAATCTGCCGTGCACATTATTAGACAAAATAAATAAGCATATTTGTTTTCTCCGTTGATCTGAATCAACTGATTTCTCGGTAACAGAATATCCCAGGCAGTAATTCACCACGAGACTATTAGCTCCATGAATGACACCTATGTACCTAAATGCCTAACAACTTAAATAGACAAGGGTGCATCATGTCTTCACATTTCAAAATTCCAACCTCTAGTGCAGTATTGTCGAAAGCAAGCATCTGAATCCAAGAGATGAGTCAACTGGAATTTTGAAAGTACAAAATCAAGTGTTAATTTTTACCAATAATGTTATTGCAGCATCGTGCAAATTTAGTATTAAAATGTGCTGGCAGAGAAGCACACTTTGAGTTTGAGAAAGCCAATGAATTCCAACTTGCTATTTGAAAACATTCCATTATGACCACTTTTAAAATACAAATCACATCTTGACAAGGGTTATATTTTGTCAACTTTGCCAGATTTGCCTGGCTAAAGGGTTGGCTTTGGAAGCGTTCGCCGGTAACCAAGCGTCTCCTTCCTTTTGATTATGTCAATGCTAACTCAATCCAGTCCATAAACCCGGAAACAAACAAAGTTCATACCCTTTCGTCAAGTAGGTGAATTAGGCATATGAAACACAGAAACACAGAAATTCCCATTCTGTCTTTGTGTTAGCAGGAATTAAGATCAGAAACTGAACTTATTAATGCATGTCAAATACAGTAAGTATTTTATAACACTCGGTCTCTGGCACACAATTGAAGGTGATCTTTAAGGATAAATCATTACCGGAAAAAATCTTAAAAAATGAAATGATCAAATTTCCTGATGGTCCTAAGTCGACAAAAGATACTTGCTTCGAAGTTCAATATACTCTGAAAGGACATCCTAACAAATTGGTCCATACACCATCATAGCAAATAATAAGCAATCTCGATTAATTCAGGAATGTCCACATATGTGTATGCACATGCATAAATACTGTTTTTACTCCAGGTTATTAGAGTAACTAAAAATTAGAATTCAATTGATTTTCAAATGACCATAGACAGATGCAAACAATACTACCTTTGGGGGGAGAAGGAGAACCCATTTTGTGACCCTCAAGGTAACGCAAGGAATCAAAAAAATTCTTCTTTTACGTTTCTTTTACAGCCTACAGTGGCATAAATACATGACTCAATAAAGAACTAATAGCCCATTTGCAAAATTGTCTAAAAATGGAAGCTTTTAAATTATTATAAATTTTCTTTATTCTTTGGGATAAGCCAAGTACAACTAGAACTGGAACTTACAAGAAACAGAAAACAGCTAATCTAATATGGGGAATACATGGGATGGGGTGGGGGGACGTCAAATTTATTTGCTTTGACCAACACATAAGATACATAATCTGGCCGAGGTAAATTAATTTCCTGTAGATTCTCTGAAACATATAGATAAAAAAGAGACATTTATGTATCGGTCAAGTAAATCAATTGACCAAATTAAAAGTAAAACCAAAACCATCTACAATCTGACCTTTGGACTGAACTTTTTCACCATCCTCAGGCCACTGCTCCTGTGGGCTTGAAACAATCAATATTGCCGAATCCAACTGACCTTATCATATATCCAAAGCTGCCACCATTCAGTTCCAACAGTCAAGAAAACCACTCCTTCTATTTGTACATAACATGCCACAATGGGCACAATGAAATAATAAAAGATAAGGATAGAATGGAAACCACTCTTAGTTCAGGCAAACCTCTCAATGCTGTTCCTTGCTTTTTCTGGCTGATCTGTGTTGTTTTTTGCTTTCTCAGCAAGATCTACACTATTTCTTGACATTTCCCTCTTGTTTGTGCCGGCTCTTGATTTCTCTATGCGGTCTATGCTTGCCTTTGGCTTCTCTCTCTGATCAGTACTTGTCCTAGACTTCTCCGTCTGATCTGTGCTTGGCCTGGGATTCTTCAAATCTGAATTAGGTCCAGAACCATTTCTCAAGTGTGCTGACTTCTCAATGGCCGAAATGAACTTCTTGAGATGCCTTATGTACTCTGGGTAAAGCTCCAAGTCACAATGTTTGCCTCCTTTAACCCATAATGGTTCATACTTCTCTTTACAGAGCTCCCAGAGCTGTTTACCATGGGAACAATCCACAACATCATCTGCAGTTCCCTGCAAGCACCAAGAAGAAATATTGGACTAAAACGGCATAAAAAATAAACATGCCTCAAAGCACATTTAAAAGTGATCTTGTGCATGTTCATGCACAATTAAACTAGACATACACACTCGCAATGGACTTCAATGATGGCCTAAATGACATGCATGCAAAAAAATTCTAAATTAAAAGGACAGCTTTATAACTGAAAAAGCATGGCTATCAGCAGCTTAATGAAAAAAAAAAAGAGGTAACATACACTATTGTATGTTTTATATTTAAAAAGATGCTTACAGCTGATACATACTGCAACTTGCCTGTATTTTATGACACAAAAACAACTAAAACAATATGACACGTATAATTCATACCAAATGTACACACTCTTGACTGTTTTGGAAGCTAATAAGAATATCAATTCCAGACTTAGATTCTTAAACTAAAAAATTAAAAACTGTAATCCAACGGCTTAAGATATTTCACAATTGAAATATAGCATCCACAGACCCTGCAAGGCATAAAACTTAGAACAGCTTCTTTTAAGTTCTCCACACCAGATCCACAAGGAGACTTTCTGAATTTTCTGCTGAAGGTAAATATTTTACAAATCTGAAACTACAATTTGAACCTTAGAAAATACACTAACTAATTACAAGTAATACTACAAATCAAGCTGGGAAAGAGAATCTTCCATGGATATTAAAGAAAATAGCATGCTATGTTGTGCCATGTTGCACAGACATCAAAATATGTGTGATGCAAGTGTGTAGCATGACACGACATGGCTATGGGTGCTAAGGGTTACAGGTAAAACACATCAATGGTAGATGCCCCACCCTATAGGAGCATCCAATAAGTGCATAGTGGAAAACGTGTATAGTTAGACTATCACCTGGTGTTGGTCTCATCAGGGGGATGGGAGGGGTGGGCTGGATAGACCTACCTTTTGGAAAATTTTGGCACAAAGTGGCTTCTCTCATATCCAAACTTGCTGTTTTCATGCTTGGTATTCCAAGCTTTTAACAATTGCACCCAACAATGGCCCTGAATTGGGTCAAATGTGACAGTATTTCTGTGATCAGTATTAATCAATGCAATGCAACAATGTGATGTTTGGTAAATTCTCAAGTGTAACTTTTACAAAGAAAGTGATGTAGAAATCAGCATTTGACACTCAATGTAGGTGATCACTACCAGCTGCAAGTTTCATTTTCCAAATAGTTGATACTCTTTGCATATAATTTGTTTGTTTCTTTCAATTTATTGTAATCTTTTGCTGCTAACTCATTACCTAAACTAATTATATCACATAGCACAATATAGAAAATGCCAAAAGCAAATTTTTTTTTTTTAAGACACAGAAACAAGAAGCCAAGTAGTAAAATGCCGAAACGATGACGTCTAGCACTGATCAAAACCTCATATTTAAATGTCATGGATTGGTTCTTTACATGAAGAAGACACAGCCAGCAAGCTCTCCCCAACTTAATTTAGCAAAAGCTTCTTTAAGAAGGGTACTTCCCAGTATGGCTCTAAGTAAAGCTTAATCAGGTAATAGGATTTAGAAGGAAGAGGATACAATGATAAAATCATAGATTTTCCAAGTAGGAAAGATTTCCAAATAGGGTTATCTTATTAGCTGTTTCTGGTTGCATTGATGCAGCAAGTTGGTGAAATCTGCATCAGCCAGTTCAGAGCTATATAGAACATGAATTAGTCTAGGATAAGGGCGCAGTTAAGTAGCACGTCTGGTTCTACTTGAATTTTCAGAGAGCTATGTTGTGGGGGTTCACCATGTTAAAGAGATGCATGTCCACCATGTGCTATCTTTGCTCACTGGATAATGACAAATTTCTCAACAGATTCCCAATGAAATGCGTACCAATAATGCTAAAACAGGAAATTTCATATATCCTTGTTGCCCTCATTTGTGCATATACTCTCTATGTCTCATTTGCATGGTTATTGGAATAAAAACAAAAAATGGTAGTTACCATTAGGGGTGTAATTTCCACATTTGTGACCACAGAGGTAGGTTTGACCATAAAACTTGGAAACTTATGATAACTAGCTAAGAACTGTATGCAGGTTCCAAGCATATTATTAGTATTTGGAAAACGGGAATCAACTAAGACAGTCTGGAAGTGTATAGTTGAATCTTATTACAACAAATTAAGGAAATAGATACCTGCAGAAATCATTATATAGAAAGAATGTAGGATACCGGTCATTTAAAGTAATTAAATGAACACATCTATATTAAAAAAAGGCTTGAATTCCAACCAATGCGGAGATCAGAGCAGATGAATTTAAATTGGCAGATATGAAGAACGATCTATATGTAGTTCGGCATAGATTTTGAAACTCATTTCATTAACCATTGAATTTTCATCAGAATATTACAGTAGCATGCTGAATGCAGTGATCACGTGGACACCTCTTAAAAATTTAAAGTAACAAGAAAATTGGAGTACTCACATGAATTACCAGAACAGGGCATTCAACTGATGATATTTTCTCGATATTCTGGACCACAAAAGGTAGCATCTCATTAATAAAATTAATTTGGAGACAAAACCAGCAGTTAAAGATCAGCTTCACACTATGCATCAAAATAAAAATCAACCTTATATATATCAAACCAGTATGTTCGCTTCACTGGATACATGACTCGAAGTCCAGACAAAATTGGACATTGAAGAACAACAGCCCTCAAACTTGATAAACGGGATGCCAATTCTAAGGTGGGCCCACTCCCAACAGATTGCCCATATAATACAACATCCTCCTCCTTTACCCCATAAGTCTCTTCAAGGCATTTATATGCAGCTTCTATGTCTGCATAAGTGTTTTGCTCACTTGGCTATTAAAAATCAACAACAGTATATAAATCAGTATTCAACCTTGTAATTTAGAACTAAAACTTCTTCCAAATTAATCTGACACTACATTTACATCTCATACCTTGCCAGTGGACTGTCCATACCCTGAATAATCATATCTGCAAAGAACACAAAATTCAGAAGTTTCTACAAAGCACTAAAACTTCAAATTCTTTTGCATTTATTTATTTCATACGACTCTAACTGAGTGTTTGGTTCAACTATCAAATCAGTTATGTTGCCAGCTGATTTTTTCAACATTAAAATGGAAATTTTTTTTATTTTTTTTTGAGCATATGGCATTACTGTTTTGACATAATCAATAGATGGTTGTTTTCAGACAACCTATGAGAAAACAAACTTCAAAAATGGCACCGCCCATTCTGTCATCTTCATATATTTCAATTCTCAATCCACATAAAAACAACTATAACTAAATAAAAAATTTCAAAAATCTTGAATGTGAACTGATCAAACAACTGACAAATAAGTATAAAAATCAAATCTTCCCGTAAATATTCAACATTATTCCAAACCCAACATACGTAAATCCAAATAAATGTCTACCAAGTCTCTCTCTCTCTCTCCATATATAAATATAAACAACTCTAACTGAAATCTTAAATATCAATTCTAACTGAATAAAAAATACAAAAATCTTAAATGTGAACTGATGAGTATAAAAATCAAATCTTCCAGTAAGGATGCAAAATTATTTCAAACCCAATAATCAACATATACCAGAACTCCAAATAAATGTCTACCAAGTCTATAATACATAGTGTGTGTGTGTATATAATATATGCAATATCAAGCATTTCAACTAAAAGTCAACAAATAAAATAAAATAAAATAATTAATATCTAGACCGAGTCACACTCACCCCATAACATTAACTCGGAGATGAACACTGAGTTCACTGAACAAGTCGTACATCTGACCCAGATCAGCTGCGTTTCCGTGCGAGTACAGCAGCGTCAACGACGCCGACCGGTTCTTCATGTACACCGCCACAATCTCGTTCCCTCTCTTGGTCTCCAGCTTCAAAACGTCGACGTTTTCCCTCACCGGGAAATCGGAAATCCCCAATTTCCCGGTCGATTCATCAGTTGCCACCGTGTACGACGGCGGATTCGGCGGAAAGAACGCCAACCTCGCCGCCACCGACGACGTCACCCCTCCCATCTCTCAAATTATGTATATTCAGAAAATCTTACTCCATCTCTCTATCTATAGATATCGATATATATTACATATACATACATATAGTTATATATGCGTGTGTAAAGTGTGTGTTTGTAAAAGTTGTTAGGGTTTTTTCTTTTATGAAAAATGCGTGCTTTAAACGGGAGGACAGAGAAAGCGGTGAAGAAAAAGCAGAGCTTCAGAGGGATTTTCGGTGTAAATAGTCTAGGAAAATAGGAGTAAAAAATCTACCTCACATGAGACAAGCCACATGAGCTGTCTTTTTTTCTTTTCTTTTCTTTTTTTAATTTATAAAAAAAGTTTTTTATTTTATTTTAGTTAGAAATTTTTTATTTTTTTTATTATTATTATTATTTTTAACAAAGTTAGATTAAATTAAGATGATGGTTCTTTGGAAGCTCAAAATAATGAAATGTTTGAGTTGTACTTAGTTTTTATTATAATATATCAAATTAAGGCGCAATATCATAGCAAGAAAATGTGTTTAGTTGAGAATTTAGTTCCTTGTCTTAGTTTCTTGAGAAATATATTATAATATTATTTTAATTCTTGAGTATACTAATAGGATAGTGTTAGTCAACCATATCAAAGAGTTAAAATTATTAATTGAGACATTCCTTTGGTCTCAAATTAATTATGTATGGAAAGAAAATATGTACAACTATGTCTATTTGGCACATTAATTCGTTGGGTTAGAAAAGTACTGTGCACATGGCTGATTAAATTGGACTGTCTTGGCGGCTGATTAAATTGGACTGTCTTTGTCTCAGTTCAATAAGTGAGATGTCTCAAAATGGACTTGGAAGATGATGGTTCATGAATCATGATCTCTTTATGTTATTGATAATTTATTATATATTTTTATAAACAAATCATACAAAGTAAAACATACTAACTACATAATTATAAAAATAAATAATATCATCATACTTTGTTTATTTGATCATACATACTCTATTTTTAATATTTTGTTTAGAGATTTTTATGCACATATATTCTTATAAACATGTCATTCAGACAATAATAATAATAATAATAATAATAATTACATGCTATCTACATGAATTATAAAAACACATAAGTTAGCATGATTATAATGAATAAAGTAATAGTATTTAGTCTTCTTCATAGTATTTATAAATAAGAATAAAAGGTTGTTGTTACACCATTGAGATGTTGGAGCAAAGTAATTATTTAAAATAGACCCGAATAAGTAACTCATTCCAACCTAGTTTTATGGCTGAATTATTGATTTGAATGAGTTGTGTTGTTCCCGCTTCAAGATGGAGCTGCTTTTGACTTCATCTGGGTTGAGGTGGAGGTTTGAGGTTGAGGCGGGCAAATTAATTTTTTCTTTATAAATGCCATATATGATATTGCATGTGGTGTAATCAGTATGAGTGTAACATTGTTTGCACATTGAAATTTTTATAAATTTTAATTTTTTAGGTGACTAAAAATAAGTTTAAAAGCGATTTCGTGATAGCGATGGAATGGGGCATGAAATGCATGATTAATTATGCGCTTGATTGAGTGAATATACAATTACACACAACATTGAAAGATCCAAATTGAAAGGTAGTGGAGGGATGAATAGGATGCCTCTCAAACAAACGGCAAGCCATGTTATTCCACACAACTATACTGTTAGAATGTTATTCCAGAAACAACAGCTCTACTCTTAGTTTTCATTTTGGAGCCATTTTTTGAGGGTTGATAGCGGTTAAAGTGGTCCAATCGTAATGATTGATGAATATTAATTTTTATAATAGACATAATTAATGAGAAATTAGTCATTAACTAATTTAATATTCATATTGTGTAAAGGTTGGTAACTGGCAAAGTGGCGTAACCATGAAATTATTTCTCATGATTAAATTAATTCAATGTTTATGAAATCACAAAATCATCAGTATCATAATTCATAAAATATTACAATTATGTAAACCACTAAAATTAATATCCATCAACCATTATGATCAGGCGGCCGTTACCACTTTGGTCATTTTGTCTTCTCACATGTGTCACGTGACTGCCTTAAAGGTTAGACCTTCAAACGGGTTACTAAACGTTTTGCAACCAACCAAATAAATTATGGAGTTAAGGGTCTTTTAGATGGTTTAGGGGTTTTTTTTTTTTTTTTTGAAAGAGAGAAGAAAGTTTAGAGTGGTTTAATGCACTTAACCCTATCATATATGATACTGAATTCTAATCATACACACTCTGTTTCTAAATTATATTATGGTGACAATGATATAATATTGGTGATATACGTGTTACAATGTCCTCAAAAGGCAAACAGATGTTTATTTCTTTCCAAAAGTGAGTATCAAATTCCCACAACGTGTTTTTTTATTTCCTAGCAAACCGCCTACCATAAGGCAAAAAACTAAAATCTTTTAGAATGATTTAAGTTAGCTTCAGCACAAAGAAGAATGTCCACTGGAATATGAGATAAAAGAACGTCTTGATAGATGTGACTTTGCGAGAGCATAGCCATTTTATGGACAACCTCATTGCCATTTCTCTTGACATGACTAATCTGAGATGAGGCAAAACTCTAAAGCACACACCGAAAGTCATAAGTGATAACTTCATCTCCATTGGACAAGACTCCAAATTAATTATAGCATTGCACAACAACATGTTCAAAGACCATACATATTTATATATCTCATATTCAAATCTCTACGCATGGTATAACTAAACCTCAATAACTTCACCTCCGTACAGGGTGAGGACAATTTCTAAACTATAACTATGATGCATGAGAATGCTTCTCCTACTTACCCATCATTTTTAAAGTATTTGAAACTTATAAAAGTTCACATTTTGGATTTTGTTCGACCAAAGCATTCCCATGATCATCTATCTGATTTATCCTAGATTAATACTAGTTCATGTAATAACAATAATCAATAAATTAAAAGGCATTTGGCCTGATGGTATGATTTGCTCATCAATAAAGATGAGGGGAAATAAAGAGGAGGGGAAAGGTTCGAGCTCGACGTGGACAAAAAAAAAAAGGTGCTTGTGTTTGCTTTACTATTAAAAAAAGAAAAAGAAAAACAATAATCAATAAGTTCAAAGACATGACATGGGTACTCCAAACTCCATGATGGACTCATAATGGAAGAGAGAGTAGAGCTGGTTCCGTTCTCAAGCGAAAAAGTTTTCATGGCATTTTAGTAATGATTTATATATTGTATTTTATTTTTACATAGTCTGAATTGATTATATCATTTCTTGGATTTCATTAAATAGTAAAGATTTCATATTTTACTTTTCTAACATCTAGTTTTGATGAAAATTTTCTTTCAAACAATCAGATAAGATTCATGCCTTGGTATTCAGTTTACGAGAACCATCATGGATACCAGAAGGGTGTAGGGGAGATATTCAGCATCATGAATATGCTTGTGCTTTATTTTCTACTTTTGACAAAATTTATGTTTGGATGCAATAGCTTCATACAATTTGGATAACCAACTATTAAATGTGTTTGAGAAGTTTTGATAATCAATTTATAGAAATTTGGATAATTTCATTTCAATTTGGGATGGCATGCTATATTCAACCATACATATCATACTATGTCCGTGAATTCTTATCATGCATACTCTAATTTGAACATTCGGTTTAGCAATTTACATGCACGCACATATACTCTTCATAAACAATTCATACCAAACATAACATGTTAAATACATGAATTATGGGGAAATTAAATACATAGATTGTGTAAATAAATAGGTAAGCATGGTTATGCTATAGATGAAGAGGGGTAAAACATAAGTTTGTAATAGTAATTGGTCTTTTCAATGATGGTTTTTACCATGAATAAATTGTTCTAGGGAGGTTGAAATGTTGGAGGAAACTAATGATAAATCCTTCACCATACTTTTCAAAATATACCGGAATGTCTTACTCCTTCAAATTTAGTTATCACAGCAATTATCATGCTGAATCGGATTATTTATTTTTCTAATTCCATTACTCACTCAAAATTTAGATTAACAGACTAATTGCAAAGCCGTTTGTTAGAAAAACGTTATATTAATATTGAATATTGAAATTCTTTTATCTGACTAGTTATTGGGAGGAAGGTGTTGGTTATCAGAGCTGAAAGTTCTCAAAGACAATATGGCAGTTCTAAAATAATAAAAGAAAAGCTTAGGCATGTGACCTTAAATTATAGAAAAAGACAATTTTACCAAAGCCTAAGTATACCTTTTAGTCGTCAGCTCTAGTTGGATTGTCTTAAATGCTTCATTCTTAGTTAATTTAACAAGCACCCATTGGATATTAAAATATTTATAACACCATTAGCAATTTCTAGAAAGATGATAACCGATACGAATGAGTTAAAGGTGGATGATTTTTTCAAGAATAAAAGAAATTTCAAGGAAGTTTAGTTTTCCTTGACAGCATTTTTGTCATTAAGAAAATGATTTCACATCAAAATGCGATCAAAATGGAATCTTTTCTTGGGTTGTCAAAAACCTTGTTGATCATATCTGATGTCCTGAAATAAGTATGATTTCTAAATTATATTAAGGTGATAATGATATAATGGTGTGCATGTGACAATGTCCTCAAAAGGCAAACAAATGTTTATTTCTTTCCAAGAGTGAACACCAAATCAAAAGCTCCATCTCCGTACAAGGTGAGGACAGTTTCTAAATTATATGTCATGGATGAGATGCTTTTCCTACTTTTCTATCATTTCTAAAGTATTTGAAACTTACAAAAGTTTACATTTTGGATTTTAACACATTCACGGTGAATTTCTCATCAAATCGTACAATCTTTTTCAATAGGTATTGTTTTTACGTTCCGCGCACATTTTTCTCAAATTTTCGTTGTTTATAACTTAATTTTGTCACTCTCGCTCTCCCGCTCTCGAATTTACTCTCGCTCTCCCGCTCTCGAATCCTCTTTATATAACTTAGATTCTCATTAATTAGAATAAAATCTTGTAGCTATATAAATCTGTAGAATCACATATATAGATGATTCATCAAACAAAAATTGATCATACCAATATATTAACTCTATTCTCAAGGAGAAACCACTAGGATCAAGTTTGGAGGACATGCCCTCGTGTCCTCTAACTCCAAACACTAGCATCTAGCTTATTACTTACTCTTATACATTGTTTAAAAATTAAAAAATTAAAAAAATAAATAAATAAGAGTTAGTAATTCTATGCAATAATCACTTGCCCATGTTCCTCAAGCTCTCCATTTGATGCTCATGTCTATGCTTTGGGAACTATGTTTTTTTTTGCTAATAACCACAAACCCTCATGATCAAGCATTGATCAGAGTAATATTTTTGTTATATATGCTATTTATTTGGGGGGGAACAGAGACATTAGTATAACCATTTTTCTGCAAATTTATTTTCCGAGTTAGATAGTTTTCTTAAAAGATAAAAGTTTAAGAAGCTGATAATATATTGTAATTCTGTATATAAGACTATACATTTATATGACTATACTTAAATTGAAAAATATAATAATAATGTCATGATTTCTTTTTACTACTTTCACTTTTTGCTGCAAAAATATTTCGTAGCAAGTAGTTATTGTGATGCCTCTAATTGATATTTGCAATGAAATTGCGTTTTCGTTGCTAATACTAGATATTCACACAAAAGCTAAAGCCTTTGATCATATGATCCAACAAGTATGTAGCAGATTCATTCAATTTTGATTTACTATATTCTGCTGTATTTAGACATGAAAAGAAATTACAATTTTTTGTATTTGTAACAATTTATATATGCATGGCAAAACATATATATATATATATATTAATATAGCATCTGCTGCATTGCTAGTATTCATAACCTAGTTCCTATATTATCAAATTTTGACCAGGCTTGAATATATATATATTGGCCTAACTGCACAAAATCCAGAGTGGTGTCTCAGAGGATTCAGAACCACATCATGCATAATAATACTAAACTTTTTTTCCAATTTCTTTAAAAGAAAGATTCTGCTGTTACATGTTGAAAAAGAGTGCCTAAGCCCTAACTGGTTTACAAGGAATGATGAATTCCTTTATTTTATCAAAATGTTTTACTCTCATGCTGTGGACTGAATCCCTTACTAAGACCTCTGCAATGGTTAAATTAATTTTATCTAACCATCTTTGTCAGATTGCACGTTTTTATTACGTACTCAATTTAATTATATGAAAGAAAACAGCTCATCTTTGATTTTTTATTTTTTATTTTTTATTTTATTTTTTTTAACTCAATGAAGCTCCAGTATCTGATTTCACTAGATATTTGAGGCGTAAGTCCAATGCTTCATCTCGAAAATTTCAAGAAATCTTAGTGCTGTTCATTTTTAACTTAATTAAATTATTTACAAACATTTAAAAATGAAACAACTTGACCTTAGTCACTAAGCTAAGGTTAAGTATAGTTGGATTGTTTATGGAAAACTAGCATTTTCTGTCTTAATTTCGGTCAAATTTTTATTAATCTATTCGATTGTTTACTATTTTCAGTTTCCCCAACCATGCACATTCCAAGGAAACCATTTTTTTATTTTATGAAGGTTAGTATTGGAACCCTAGCTTTGACAGGTGCTGGAACCCTAGCTTTGACTTGTGTTTTGAACTCTATATAACCCTCACTGTGTTTGTCATGTCTCTCCTCTTTTCGTTTGCTGAATAACAAACATAAATACCTCAGAAAGAAAAGGAACACATAAATGGTGTCCACAAAGTTTGCAAGCTTAATACTAGCCCTTCTCTTTTTGCTGCATGCCCTAAGAAACTTTTCTGCATATGCTCATCAAGGTATATATATATATATATAGTTTTCTATCTTCTCCATCATTTTTCGTATAAACTATAAAAATTAGTATGGCAGTTTGAGCTAATATTTTCTTCGTCCCTTTCTTGCAGGTAGGGGAAAGAATAATGGAATTGGACTAACAGCAACCAGAGAAAATTTTGCTTCTGTTCAAAAGGTAACTTCTTTATTGGATGATTTTCTGATGCATTTTAAATTTTTTATTTTTTTAGATTTTGAGATATAACTAAGGCCGAAATGTGAACAGGAACTTCCCGACGTTGTTCCTAGGGCTGCCAGTAGGAAAATGAGGCTTGGAGGAAGGAGAATGGCGGTAGATAAAGAGTTGAGGAACGAGGTTGAGAAAGAAAAAGCGTGTAATGGAGAAACTTTAAAGATTTCAGGTGCAGCCCATTATGCCAAAGAATGTACTTACGATGTTGAAGGAAAATGGGAGTTGAATGTAGAATGTACACTTAAACATAAAAGCAATGTTCGCCATAAGCTCAATGTGGCTGGTTTTTTAGCTTTCAATGCTGCTGATTATCATGGACCAAGACACCACCCTCCTAAGAATAACTGATTGGGGAAAAAAGCAAAATATACCATTATTTTTAGTATTCCCTTTTATTTTTAGATTGTCCTAGTGAGAACATGAGAAATGTCGAACTTTAATGTAATGCAAAAGATCTCAATGTTCAAATCTATTTACTCACTTTGACAGTTTGATGATCTTTTTAATGTTAATCTTCAACTTTTTTTTGTAAAAACTACTGCTGCTATATATCATTGTGGAAGCTTTTAAAGTGCATTTTCTGTTGATGAAGAATTGGCTTGCTTATGGTTCAATTTGATTATTTATTTGGTTGTTGGTGCAGGAAATGAAATGGATGCTTCAAAAAATTCTCTTGAAAGATCACAAGATTGCTTGAATAATCAGGTCTCCTCTCTCTCTCTCTCCCTCCCTCCCTCACACACACACACAAATAGGTCTTCAGAGTGCGATTTGTCGCCTTTCTTTGTTTCATACCTCTGTTTTATGTTTTGTGCTAACTAACTTGCACTAAGATCGATCAATTTTGTTTTAACCATGCACAGAACATTAATAGCAACAAAATGGAGCCAAAGGGATTGAAATCTGCAGGCTTAGGAATCTCGAGAATTGAGCATGAAGTCCATTTCCTAAACACCACTGCACTATACTCTCAAGATACAAAGGCAATTTCAACTAAAGCTAGTTTGGAAAGTTCTTCTAATGATCATCATCATGATATTGCCCACAAGGATGAAGCACAAGGACTTCTTGAGGCAGCGGACGAGATTGTGGCTCTGATGCACAAGGATTACAACGGTATGAATAAGCCTCGACGCAGGCCACCAATCCACAATCATAAGCCTAATGACTAATGAAGAAAGATGTGTAGATATGCACTAGTTTGGTCTAGGCTCACAATTTTGCCCCATTAGAAGTGAAGTCTCCCAACAGTGTTTAGAACTAGCAACCTTTTTCTTTGTTTTGTTTTTCTGATGAGTTTTGACTACAAGCATAAGAATGATGTTTGATTTTTCCAGCTCAAAACTAGGAGGTGAAACACGTTTGTGTTGTACATTATATAGGCCTTTTCTTATATATGAAGTTACACTACTTTTGTGAACTGATTATATATTTTACACACACACACACACCATACTAGCTCTCAATTCTCTGTTTCCTTAATTGTGTTTTCATCTAGTAAGTACTAAAATATTTGGTATAAATGGTTACTATTTTCATTTCTATAATGTTAGATTTGGGTTTGAGCACAATGAAAAATTGTAAGAACCAAAGGTTTCAAGATGCAAGTTCACACTAAATCATTTGTATGGACACTCAGTGTTGGTCTTATTTGCATACTTCCAACAGTTTGGGTTAATTTTTTTGCAACAGAGTAATGTGCAATTTTTTAATTAAATTTTTGGGAGGTTTTGTCTAAACTAACTCAAACATAGGCATTACCAAGGGCCCATTTGTTTTTGATTCAAATGAGAAGAAAAGAAAGTGAATGATTTAAATGGAAATGTTTTTTAAAAGTGGAGAAAAATGGAAGCATAAGATAGTAGTGGCTGTCTAAGTCCCTCCCCTTGAACTAAATTTTTTATCCTTCCAAATGTGAATGAAAATGGATTGAAAAGTTGGAGAATTATTATTAATTTTGCAATAAAATAATTATTTTTTTTCCTTTCTTTTCATTATTTTCCAAATAAATATAAAAGATTCTATTATTAATTAACCAAACATGCCCAACCATTAAAAAAGTACTCACCAGAAAATAAAATTATAAAAAATAAACAAACACATTTACGTACACTCTAATAATTTATTCACTATCAATACAATAATAAATAAAAATAAAAAAAAAATTTAAAACTCTTCCTCTTAAAAAAAATTAAATTTCTAAAAAGGACATTTCTAAAAATGGATTTTTATTTCAGTACCAAGTACAGCAAACAATACTTATTCTATTAAATTAAGGGATTTTTACCAATATATGGGCTTAAGGCCCAAATACTACAATAAGATGAGAATCAACTGTTATAGTTTCAATAATTGGATGGACCACCAAAATATTTCTCTAAAATGAACTTCACTTTATGATTTATACCACACAACAAACTATATTATAAGTAAAGACCCACAACAATACTTTTATGTTATAACAACCTTAGAGTTTGAAATAAACTAGCAAAAGATAGAATAAAATTTCACAATAGATTAATATGGACTTATGGATTTCTTTAGACAAAAGATCTTATATATAAATTAAATTTAACGAAACAGTATAGGCTCTGATACCAAAATTGAGTTGGATCCAACCGGATAGAAGCATGCAAATAACATAGAGATAAATTTAATAATTAAATCACAGAATTGACTGCCAAACCTGATAACGCCCTGTAAAAATGCCTGAACACCAGCAAAGACAGGCCAACAAGCCAACAGTTCAAGTCAACTTATAGAAAAATTTGTTAAATTAAAACTAAAACGGCTTTGTAACGACCCTCACCCTGGCCAGACACAATATTGTCCGCTTTTGGCTCACCCGGACCAGAGACTTCCCAGGGGG
>JAOTQH010000031.1:5688209-5699619 GCA_025631255.1 Cornus kousa
TTTTATTTTTTTTTTTTACATATAAATATATATATATATATATATATATATATATATATATATATATGGTTTCTAAGAAGATGGGTATGAAAAATGCTTCTTAATTGCCTAAATCATTGTCACTCGAGGGTTAGTCAAGGCATTTACCAGTCTTGTTTTATAGGTTGTTTTCTAAAGCAATTAAAGATCAACAAAGTAACCGGAGAAGAAAAAAGTAAAAAGAAAAGAAAAGAAAAGAAAAGAACGAACCAAACGAGAAAAAGCACCACACATAAACAAAGACGGATTGGTGCAAAAAAAATAATAATAATAATAACAAACAAAGGCGGATACATCTAAGACCCACATTCCCCTCTCCTGTACGGCCAATTCCGAGACTCTTAATACTCATTCTTAGACTCTTTAATTGCTACCAAAAACCATATGTCTTTTTCTATTCATCCCAGCAAAAGCCCTCTCTCTCTCTCTTTCTCACTCTTCATCAAGTTGGTGTTCTGCAGGCAGACCTTCAAGTCTTCTCTTCTTCCTGTACCCATCAGTACAGCAGAACGGCTTTGTAAAGCACATAGAATTTACCTATGAATTGCTGGTTTCTCATCTATGAGGTATGTAATGTTGACCAGGGTTTAGGATCTTTGTCAATTTTCAATAATTCTTGCCTAATTGCGTTCTTTCTTGGTTTTCACTTTCTGGGTTTTTAGTATATTGTTGTTATTTTGTTGTTTTGGCTTCATGGGTGTTGCTATTTTGGAGGTTTAGGAGAATTCGTTAATCCTTATTGATTGATAGATGACCGTTGTAATTCACGCGTGCTTTCTGATTATGAGAATTATTACTTTGTTGTTATCATTCGTTGATTTTTGGCTCTCTGCTGTGTGTGTTTCCTTCTCTTTTTCTTTTTCTTCATTTTTTTTTTTCTTTCCTTTAATCAGAAATAAGAATCAAACCACCCTTAACTCAATAACCCTCCCTTGTAGCTGCTTTACCAACAATTAATCACTCTGCTACATCAGCTGTGGCAGGTTTTTGCTCTCTGGATGTTCTCTTAGTGTGTTTTAGCCCTGTGGGTGTTGTCATTTAGGAATTTCAAGGGGACCCTTTAAAGAATCAGAACCATAAACCAAAATTCCTATTGCTGGCTTTAAGAAAAATTGTTTATTCTTGTTGGGTTTCTTGTGTTCTTTTGGTGGGTTTGGTTTAATAGGTCTTTGTTGGTTGCTAAAGTGGTTTGATGGAGAAAATCTTGATGGGTTTTTCTCTAATACAATTGAAAAACTTATGGTCTAATCCATTTTGAGTTTTCAAGGAGTGTTTACTTGCTAATATTAATACCATGAACATGAATGGTTACGTACTAATTTGAGTTTTCATGTCCATAATTTCTTTTTATAGAGCATTTCATTTTTTTATATATTTTTTAAATCACATAGCGTTTGTGCTCATTTTATGATGACAGTGAGCCTGTTGCATTTTCCCTACAAGATGTTCTCATTTCCTGATTCTCTAAAGAGACCAAAGAATGGTTCATAAAGGTGATTTCGTTGTTATTGGGATCTCTGTTGGTGTGGCCCTTGGCCTTTTTATAGCGTGTCTCATTTATTTTGCCATACGGTGGTACAAAAGACGGGCTCATCTTCGACGCTGTGCAAATGAGCAAAGTCCAGCAACTCTTCCTATACGCACAAATGGCCTAGGTACAAGCATCAACTCGAGTGCATCTCTCTCTAATTCCGTTACTGTTAAGGTATCAGATTACCTTGCCAAGAATTCTCCGCTCTCTTGGTGGAGTCACCACAGTAAAGATCGGATTGCTACAGCATCTGGCATACCAAGATACTCTTACAAGTATGTTCCTAATTTGAACGAGTTTCATCTTTCTGGATGTTATACTGAACATAAATTGTGTATTGGATTAGTAAAATCTTCCTTTGCTTGATACTTCATGTTAAATCATTGCAGCTTGTGTGAGTTCAAAATTTTTTTGACCTGTTTAATATCCTTGCTGACTCGAGAGCAAAATAATGTTTATTTTTTTGAGGATAGGATCTGTAGCATCTAGAATGCTACATTGTGTTTATCAGTCTGTTTGTTCGTTTATTTGTCTGTTTATTGTTGTTGTTGGCTTTTACTCCCGTGAAAGAGGCAACAATTGGCTCATTCACAAGAATGTATCTCTTACACTCTTTCAGTCTGAAAAAGGATTATTGAACACTGAACAAAAATATCATAGCAACTCCATGGGTTCTCTCTGGTTAATTGTAAATTTACTGGAAATGCTATTATAGGCAATGAAGCAGTTGTCATACAATGGAAAAGTTGAGAAGGGAAACCATAATTCTGGCATTGTTCCAGTATATAAAGGGCAACAGTCAGTTATGTTGGAATTGTCAAACCGCTCAAAGATTACTTCCCAGTCCATTGGATTTTGAAGGAACCATGCAATAAAAACTAGTTCTTAATAACTTGGTGTTTTCAGAATAAATTTACATCTCGTGTAGGTCATACTTGCAAGTTGGAACAAGATTCTAAGATCACTCTGTAGATGCCAATCCTGACAGTGTCATTCTGGCAGCCTACATGGTAGTGGACGAATCAACAAAATTGAATTTGAACTCATCATTCTTGTAGCATTCTCAGTTATCTTCGACTTTGAACCTGTCCATTACTCTGCTTTTAAATGTTACAAATTCGTTTCAGAATGAGTCATCTAATTCCTTGAAAATATGCAAGCACAAAAGAAAATGTTATTTATTAATTATTTGGTGTTTTATGCGGTAAAAGAATATCTAATAAGTTAATAAGGAAATTCTAAAGGATAATTAATTAGGCTAACTATCTTGTATGAAGTAGAGTGTTGGGCTTTAAAAACAACATAAACAACGCATTCACGTAGCTGAAATGAGAATGCTAAGATGGATGATAGGAGTGACTAGAAGAGGTAGGATTACTAACCAAAGTGTGAGGGAGAAATTAAGAGTGGTGCCTATTAAGGATAAATTAGAGAAATTATACTTAGGTGGTATGGACATATACAACAAAGACCTAAAGATAAACCAGTACAAAGGCTTAACATGGGATGAAGTTTTTAGAAATGGTTTTAAACAGTTAAATAAAATAGGAGAAATGGCTTGTACCAGAAAAGAATGGAAAAAGAGAATTGATGTAGCCGACCCTATAATATTAGGATTGAGACAAGGATGATGATGATGATTGCACACGTCATGGAAGGAGATAAGATTCATGAAGGTAGTCTTCAAGCTTCGCAATAGACATGAACTCAGGTTTAGGGAATTATAGTTCTCACACTAATTTTGCCAACTAAGCTAGTTGGCATCTTCTATTACGTGCTGATCTTCAGAAAATTTGCATTAGATTTATATAATATTGAGTAAGAATGCTATGGGAGTGATTGATCTTTTCGCTTTTGTTTTCTAGGGACATTCAGAAAGCTACACAAAATTTCACAACTATTTTGGGACAGGGGTCATTCGGTCCAGTGTACAAAGCTACAATGCCTACAGGTGGAGTGGCCGCTATAAAGGTTCTTGCTTCTAATTCAAAACAGGGGGAGAAAGAGTTCCAAACAGAGGTAAGGGTTAAAATAACATCATTTTAGTAGTAATGATGATTTTTTTATCCTCCTGCAATTAAACATGAAAGAAAGATCCTTCCTGAAAATCTTCTGGCATGTCTTTGCTACACAGTTCTTATATGCTTCTATGTTTGAAAAATACTTGCTTATACCTACATGATCATGTTTCCACCATTGCTTGGAAGACTAAAGATCTTAAAAATGTGGGCATGGAAGAATTTTTGCTTCGAAGTGTTCAACTGCTTCATTTTAAATACATCGAAACTAGTCTATAAAGGAAACCTTTTCCAAATAAATGAATGCATAATTATGGGCTCAGTAGGCTGTATGAATGCCCTTCAAATAGGAGAAAGAGAAAATGAATGCATAATCAAGGGCTCAGTGGGCCATGGACTACCTACTTTTAAGGTATTGCTAATTTCCAATCGGCAACTGACATCTGGCAACTTCAGAAACCACGATTCAAATTTTTCTGCATTTAGATGAATTAAATTTACTTTTTCATGCTATTTGGTATTTATTCTGACTGGAAGCCTAAAGGTTATTGAGTTCTTTGGCCCGTTCTTTTTTCAGGTATCTCTTCTTGGTAGGCTTCATCACCGAAATCTAGTGAATTTGGTTGGGTATTGTGTGGATAAAGGCCAACATATATTAATTTATGAGTTCATGAGTAATGGGAGCTTGGCGAACCTTCTATATAGTAAGTTCAAGAGTCCCTTATATATTTATTTGAGGTTCAATTGGGAGAGATCATATCCACATGGAATGAACATGGCAGGACTCAGTCGAGTGCTTTTTATTTTTATTTTTGTGTGTGTGTGTGTGTTTGAGGTAGATAGACCCAAAGAGATGGGAATTTATCATCATTGCATGTCTCATGGTGATTTCAAAACTGTTGGCATGACCTTGGTATACTTTCTTTGATGCCATCTAATTGCTGGAAAGTACAAACATGAACCAAGAATTTTATATGATAAGAATAACACTTGAAACCAAAACTAGAAGGTAAATTTGTTTATTTAGAAGATAAGTGGCAGTGAGGCTGGCCAAAACTAACTGGGGACGAAGTAATTAAGAATGACTTTAGAAAATTAAATATTAAGAATAGAATGGGAAAGGAAAATTCTTGTGGCCGACCCCATCCGTTTGTGATAAAGGGAAGGATGATAATGATGAAAAATAACACTTGAAACCAAACTCATAGCTCTGTGATGAAAGGAAAATCCTTTGTGCTTAAGAAGTGCTTTTAGACATGAGGATTGAAATGGCTCAATTCATTTTTGTATCCTTGTGCTATTACTATTCATTACTCTATTTATGTTTGGTGCACAAGTGAACAGCAGGATAACCTATTAGGCTGGAGATTGCTTGAAAAGTAACTTATTAATTAGATTCCTGGTTTCATCATTCAAATGATGTATGCCATCATATCTGTTGAGATATACTGGCCTACCAATTGGATATTGAAAAAGTTAAGCACACTGCTACTACTGCTAATCTGCCTTTTTGGTTTTACGGCATCATCTTCATTTCTTTTTTCAGTAAATATTTTTTTTTCCTCCCAGTAAATCATCATCATCTTCATTTCTGCCAACTATTCAGTGCTTGGTGAATGGATAAATTGTTGAATCATTTCTGAAATTGACACGTATGCATATATGTATATTCATGTGTCCTGGTGAACAAGTTTTGACTCTGTCATACCTTCTATATGATGATTTAGAGATGCACTTTCTTTGTATTTCTTCAATATCAAATTAGAAGAATCATCCTGCTGTACATGTGCTTAGGTGAAGAGGAACGGTTTTTGAGTTGGGAAGAACGTCTTCAAATTTCTCTTGATATTTCACATGGAATTGAATATCTTCATGATGGGGTATGCCGTGATCTGACAACTTCTTTAACTTTTTACCAAGAAAAAAAAAATCAGTTTTTTATTTATATATCAATTCTTGGAACAGGCAGTCCCACCTGTCATACATCGGGATTTGAAGTCTGCTAATATATTGCTAGACCAGTCGATGAGAGCTAAGGTAAACCAGTTGCAGAAAAATGATTTCTCTTTAAACCGATTCATTTCTGAAAGTAATTGAGTACTAGTAAAATCATCAAAAGGAGAATATAAAGAATTATTGCCATAATTTTGCTAGTCATGCCAGATCGGGGGGCATTAGATGCACCACACTTGTGTAGAATGGCAATATCAAGAAAATTAGACTATTTATTAGATATAGAAAATCCAATAAAAATAGTACCAAAAAATGATTATGTTTTCCTTATTTGAATCACAGGCACCTGCATATGATTCTTGCAGGCACTGTTATTAACAGGGAAATGCTTCCAATTTTTTTCCCTTTATTTATTTATTTATTTTTCTTTGTTGTTCTCTGTATGCTACATCTGCTTTTCTTTTGTCCAATACCTCTGCTTGAATAGGTTGCTGATTTCGGGTTGTCAAAGGAAGAGGCCTTTGATGGCCGCAATTCGGGCCTTAGAGGTACATATGGCTACATAGATCCGGTTTACATATCCACAAACAAGTTCACAATGAAAAGTGACATCTTCAGTTTTGGTGTAATCCTCTTTGAGCTCATCACAGCCATCCACCCGCACCAAAACTTAATGGAATATGTCAATCTTGTAAGTTATTCACACTGTACAGCAGAGTGCATCCTTCTGTAAACATTTACTGAATTTTCTAACTTAGAAAACCTTTTTGTTATTATTATTTTTAAGGCGGCTATGAGCCCAGATGGTGTAGATGAAATACTTGACAAGCAACTTGTTGGGGATTGTGACCTTGAAGAAGCGAGGAGCCTGGCTAGCATTGCTCACAAATGCTTGCACAAAACACCCAGAAAGCGCCCTTCAATTGGAGAAGTTTCACAAGCTATATTGAAGATAAAACAGAGGCGCCTTGCTAAGGTAGAGACCATGTCCTTTGCGGACGATATTTCACGTGCAACGAGCAGGATAGAGTGTCAACAGTTGGAGTTGAGACAAATGGCCAGCATAAATGAGAGGGTAACTGACTGACTAAGTGGAAGTTGTTTCTCTCCCCAGCTTCTTTTTCCCTTCCATTATTTTTTCTCTGCACCTGGAGCTTTGTTCAAGTAATACTGATGATACCATGTATGATACAAAAGAGAAATGAATCAACAAGCTTCTTTTGCAAAATTAGTGTGATGGGTATCAACTATCATCAAAGCTCCATGCCAGATATTCCGTGCCTGACCTGTATTGTTTTCTTGAACGTCACTATTTTTCTAACCACCAAGAGCAATGGTTACAAAATTTCATCCGCAAGATGGACTATATATACTAAAAAAATTGAGGTAAACACCTCAATTAGAACAGCAATGAGGAACCACATGAGTATTGAGTGTGACTTTAATCTAGCATGTTGTATAGAAAAAGGGTGCCGACGTAGATCTTTTGTTTGGTTAAACACAAATATATATATATATATATATATATTTATATTTTCTTTTCCTACTTAATTATTTAGATAAAACCATTTATACTTGGAGCATCCTGTCTTGCTTGTGGTGGATGATGGATTTCGCTTTTTTTTAGAAGGTGTTGTGCTCTAACATCCTTTTTCGGGTACAGGCAAATTGTATGACAGGCTCATAGTTTTGTGGCTGATGTTATGGTAATAGCGAGAGAACAGTTCAATTCTTTTGCTGTTGTGAGGATACTGGAATCAGTCAAACAATTAATTAGAAAGAGT
The DNA here is from genome assembly GCA_025631255.1 of Cornus kousa. Lineage (NCBI taxonomy): Eukaryota > Viridiplantae > Streptophyta > Magnoliopsida > Cornales > Cornaceae > Cornus > Cornus kousa. The sequence goes on from JAOTQH010000031.1 coordinate 5,695,535, forward strand.
ATACCAAAACTTCACTAGGTATGTGCCATATTATCCGTGGTTTTGCAATATGGTCATTCATGTGATGTTCTTACTTGACTGGGTCTGTTTTAGAAAAAAATAACTACTGAATTGTCTCATGAGGATCCTCTTCAGTGCACAATTGGGTCCAAAATCCTCCTGTGCAGTTAAATTGAAAATACTAAATTGAATATTGCAATAATGATATAAAGGTATTGCATTTTCAATTTAATGATCTTGCAATGTTGTAACTCAATATAATATATTGCATAGGTATTGCTTTTCCGAAGAAAATGTGTTTTATGAATGTTACATTTTTGTTTCGTATTTGACAATTTAAAGTGCACCTAATGTTACTGCAACCCAAAGTATACTGTATAGGCGGATACGATACGAGTCCTGGGACTGCTATGTCCATCATTATACCAACGATGATTATGTTCACGGTCTGCAAAAGTAGCCACGTTTGATTCAAACCAAATCAAACCGTCGTTTGGTTATTATTGTTGAGTTGCAGTTGATGGCGGGTCAGATTTTTTAAACTGAAGAGTTCTATATGATTCCAGTTTAAATTAATGAATTATTAATTCATTTAAATATGCATAGCTTGACTAAAACAGATTTCTTTTATAAATTTAATGTTGATGATACGGTATCATTAGGTAATTCAATAGTGATTCCGTGACAGTAAGAGGATTAACTGAAATAGTTATAAATATGACTAACAAATTTCGATATCCCTGATATCTAAAACCATGCATATATATATATATATATATATATATTTTGCGCTGCAGAAATTTCTGAGTCATTTTCCTCTTCGAACAAGTGATTCAGACCTAAACTTTCCCACAGAAAACCCATCCCCACAATTCATCCTTGTAGTTGATACAGTGCAATCCATATTTCTTCACACATACACAAACAATAGCTTTGCACGTAAATAAGCAAATAGTGCAAACAAAACATTTAAAAAAAAAAAAACGAAACAAAAACAAAAACAAAAACAAAAACAAAACAAAAAAAACCAAAATGAAACAAATGAAAGTTCGCACGTAGAGTTTCTCTCCTCTATTTGGGTTTTATTTATCTCACACATCAAAAAAAGAGAACAAGAAGTGGAAGTAAAGCATAAACAACCTAGCACCTTAGTTCTCATATTCTCTCAGCTGACGACATGGATGCTTACATAGATCACCTCCAACTTCTATATGCAAACACTTTCTGCAAAGCAAGCTTCTAAACAAACAAACTCACAATCTTCAACAAATAGTTGCTAGAAATCTTATTCTTCTTCTATTTTCCTGTTTCCATTAATTGTAAATTTCTCAAAACATGCATGAAGTCCCAAGCCTCTGACTCTGACCCACACTCGCTGATTTGCGATTAGTGAAAGCTGGGTGCAGAAGCTTCTGAAAATTATCAAGGAACAGCACCCACTCCTCTTCATTCATATCTGCCAGATTCACAGAACTTGCACTTCCAGGTAACTGTTCATTCACACTTGCGTTGCCAGACCACGTACCAGCCGAATAACTCTCTCTTGGTGGTGCACCCTGGTGTTGCCAACTCTTTTTGACAAGGCTTATGTTTCTCAGCGACCCGGAAAGCTTAGAAACTGCTGGAACCTGGCCCTGCACCTGACCACTGTATTTTTCCAATTTCAAGGGTTTCTTGGCAGTCTCACTCTCTGCCTCCTCCCCCTCGGTGCTCTCTGCTAGTTTAGAAAGTGGTTTTTGGCCATTGCAACTTTTAAATCCAGAATGGTTTGACAGTTTGTTTAATGAAATTTCTACCATCTTTGGAGTTAAATCAGCCTCCTCCTCAGAGTCCATACAAAATTGAAACTCATACTTATTCCCCGCCTTCCCCTCAAAACACCATGAATCACTCTCATCCAACAGCTTCCTCGCCTCCATGCATATGTCCTCAAGCTCACTTGGCTCTTCCTCCTGGCCTTGGAACTCCCTACTCATCATCTCACCAATCTCAGCAAGACACAGACCAAAAGCTGCTGCCTCCTTGAGAAAAATTGTGCAGAGAACCAAGATCCGTAGGCATGCCTCTCGAATCATGGGAAGCTCCATTCGTAGCATTTCAGAATCCCGAACAGGATCAAGATTAACTATATACTCAAGTTCATCATCTGAGAAAGGAATTGATGCCTGCGGCCAATGAATCCACTCAAAGTACGGGTCCTCCAAACTCTCTGGAAGGCAAAGGCCATGATCAATGGGAACGAGCTCAACCTGACCAAACCTCCCAATCTTTCTAACCAAAAGATTCCCTGCATGCCTATCTGTATTCAGAATACGTATATCTAATATCCCAATTCTATGTACAGCTGTGACAGAGAAGCTAGAAGTCCCATGATCACTGGCATCAAAATCATGAGGAATGAACTGCTGGAACGATGCAATCTTGCTATTCAGATGCTTGTTCCCATAAACCTCTTCATTGACATTAAAAACCGAGTGTGTGATCTTCACAAGGGTGGTCGGGGGCACATTGGCAAAATGATCATAGTCAAGAAGGTAAGCTGCAACTTCTCTATACCCTGTCTCCCCAACCCGCACTGACTGTTTAAGACCCGGTTGACCAAGTACTTTGCCTACAAAACCTTTTGGATTGTTTGGCGCAAAAGGTTCCTCATCTGTTGGCTTCACAATAGCAACATTGTCACCAGTGCAATTCCTGAAATAGTACGCACCTCCAAGCCCACTATGGACAGGGATTGGATCAATGCCATCCTCTATGGCCTTTACAATATCCTTCACCAATTGTTTGGTTATGGGATCTGAGCATCCTAATATCTCTACGACACCACTCTGATCTCCCTGCTGAAGATCCTTTCCAATAGGTGAGAGACATGGAGTAGATGAGCTTCTGTGCATGGAATTCCTTGTCAGAAGAAGTGGACAATCATTTTTTACAGTACTGAGATCATTCTTTAACACCGTATCTCCATAGATCAGCAAGCTCTCCTCAGTGGGGACATTGAGAGCAAGCTGCAGTCTCCTTTTCACTGTATGGGCATTGTCACTACTGTCTAACTCTATACCCAACACACAGCCAGTTTCAGTTTGAACAAAAACACGTCTTCTCCTAGAAGGTTTCCCGTCCATACTCTTATTCCCATGGCAGTCACGACCAAGGGGTAGTTTGAAGGTAGCAACTGCCATCTGGGTCTGAACAGTGCTATCCAGATCAAGAGACATGAAAGGAAGCAGAAAAGTGGTGTTTTTCAATGCCGGCAGCAGCAGCAGAGGCAGAGGCAGCGCCAGCAGAGATGATATCCTCTCTCAGGCAGACGCCAATCTCAAACGCCGGCACCAAATGCGAGAGAGAAAGGTCTGTATCCCACACAATCATAATCGACCCAACAAGTTCAAATTCCATCCGAATTTCTCACATTGGAATAGATATGTCTATGACGCAGAGAACGGAACATAGCAAAAAGTCTACATTGGAGAAGCCACCTGCTAGTGCTGGCTTAATCAGAAGAATCAAAATCATTGTGTAAGAAGAGAAAGTGATGAACAAAAAACTTTCAATGTAGAAATACTCTTTTGTCAACAAAGTGTATCCCGCAAAATACATATATAAACATTACCTTTTAACATCAGAAACTCAGAAGGAGATAAAAAGTTGCAGTTTGAAAATTTTACAACTGCAGTAATATAATATTTTTTATTTTTTTAACTGATTCCAGGAAAAGCAAAATAAAGTTACATTGCTTGTCACCAAAGATTAATATAATACAGAAACAACAATCCATGTACGAGTAGAAAATGTCTCCAACAGGCCTTACAGATACAGACCGAATAGGCAATATCCCACGAGGGGAAAGCAGAAATTACGTCCAACTCCAGAATCCTTAGCAATTCCAACACCTAAATGTGCTGCCCTCAATGCTCATAGACGGACTCAGGTTTAACCAGACAATCAATTTTCAAAAGTTCTTTTTAATCCAATTCTTTTACCATATTTATCAAAATTTCAAAAAAAAAAAAAAAAAAAAAAATAGTATTCCAGATCAGTATTTAATAATAAAAAATAATATATGGAAATTACCCGAATAAATT
>JAOTQH010000031.1:5701125-5733850 GCA_025631255.1 Cornus kousa
AGACAGCACTTGAATATATATTGAATTAGTAAAAGATTAGTATATATTAGTTTGGGACAGTAACGTTCTTTTCAGTCAGAAAGAAAAATATTGAATGGAAGGGAGAAGAGAAGAGATGGATGAGACATTCCAAAAGAAGAGATTTTATATTTTGTTCTTTGTATTCGGCTGGATAGAAGAGAAAAGAATACGAGAATTTAAATTATTTTTACCATTTTATCCAATAAAATTTATAATATTGTAATTTATAAAAGATAGTACTTTAATTTAAAAATTGTATATTTTAGGATAGTATTTAATTTAAAACTTTATAATAGTCCACTTTTCTTCTGTCTGTTTTTTGATAGATGAAAATATATAAAAAGAGGAAGGATGAGTTACCCTTCCTATTCTCTCTTTTTTCCTTGTATCATATTTACTGAACAAAGAAAATTCGTTCATTCATACAAACTTAGAGGTATATTACTTCATACTTTTTTCTTATACATATTTCGACCGGATAGATTTATTAATAGAACACATAACAAACTTCATATCTTTACCTAACCATCTACTGATCTACATATACAAATATGTTGCGTATACATATTTAAATGTGACGACTAAAAATATAAATCCTGTGTGTAGCCAAGCAATAACTTATCCTGGCCAATGAAGAAAAAGGAAAAAGAAATTAAAAAATTGCATCCAATTAATAATTACTTAAAAAAAACATGAATTATATAACTTGAATAGGTCGATCATTGATTAAGTTGAGAGATTAAGGCCCAGAGCAAAGGTTTCATGTGCTTATTGCATGGGTTAAACATGCATGCAACATGTACTTAAATTTGTTGAGTCATATAAAACCTACATGGTATCGTCATTTTTTTTCCTATCTTATTTTTGGTAATCAAATCAAATGGTTGATTTATTAATTTACTATAATGGGCATACAATGAGTGCATTATAGTTATAATTATTTGGACACATAAATTGTTTCCGTTAATAGTTGTGCCCATGTGATTTTTCAGGCTATGATTTTTAATATAATCACTCTCCTCCTCCTCCCCCTTTTTTTTTTTTTTTTTTTTTTTGATAATTGGATGTTCGGGGTTTTGTCCTGACTACATCACGGGACCACCCCTGCAAGGCACATCTTTACATGAAGAGGGTGAAGTATTGTTTTGCACCTAAAAGATAAAAAATACACAAGATTTTTTTTTTTTTTTTTGGAGAAACTATTTATTTATTTCTCATGGCCAAAAAAAGCATTATATTATCAAAGTTGGAGTCAAGTCAGTGTCTTATTAAAAAGATTCTCATCCTTATTATTATTATTATTTTATCAATTTTTATTTTGATAATAAAGTGTAAAAGTTGTTAATGCGATGAATTGATAACTCATGCCTCATTTTGTTTGATTAAGATGGGAGATGTAACTCTCTTACTACAGTATGTCCATAGTCCATAGAAATAATAAACTTCTGAATTTGCAAACATGACAAAATGCCAGTGATTATTTGTCGTATCAAAACTGACTTGTCATTATACGTATATATAACATATTCACCTATATATATGTGTATGTATATATATATATATATTTGTTACGCATGCATTCTTTGTCCCAAGAGTGACAACCATGTTAATAGCAAGTGTTCACTCATTTTCTTCCATTCACTACATGGACATGTTTCGTTTCTGTTAATCAATTCTTTCTTTTTCTTCCATTAATCCAAAGTCAACTATGTTTATCTTTCTTACATTTATAGTAATTAGTTAAATAGACGTCTAAACTCCAATTAAACTTCAACCTTTTACTTAAAAAGTAAAAATATAAGTAAAGTTATTGGTAATATATAAAAAAGTATATCTATTTTATTTTTTAAAATAGGAGGTCGAACTAAGTCCTATTATAAAAAATAAAATAAAAATGAAAAAAAAAAAAAATTATCTAGTTATGCTTACTTGAAAAATCTATCTATATATAAATATATATATATATATAAATATATATATATATATATGTATGTATGTATGTATGTATGTATGTATGTATAGCAGCCACATTGACTGCATTTATAACATCCTATATCCCATTGTATCACAGTTTATCATCTCATGCTTGTAAGGAGATAAAGCTTGAAGACAATAATTTTGAGGGAAAAAATTAAAAATAATATATATATTGCATATATCAAGGAAGACTTTTACAAATAGTGCACGGGTATTTATTTGACAAACCAATTTAAAATGATAGTGTCACACCAATCCATTTTTTTTTTTTTATTTCAGGTGATACTATACTTCCATATGTAATAATGCGAAACTAAGAAACGTTTAATAAAAATAAATAAATTGTTGTTATCATTTTTAATTATTATAGACTAGAAGATTAATAGTTTTTTTTCTCTCCTGTAGTTATATTATTAAAAAAACAGCAGACAAACGACACTTTTTTTTTTTTTTCTTTTTTCTTTTTTTTATGTGCATTCCAAACGACACTTGGAATGCACATAAATAGTATAATTTTATGACCACCTACAATACACAGGCGCAGCAACAGAAGTAGCTCTCTCTGTCACTATATATATATATATATCACACACTCTCTCTCTCACTATATATATATATATATCACACACTCTCTCTCTCACACACACACAACTGCTTATAAAATTTACACCTGTGCTACAAAATGTCAACTATTTCTAAATTGGTTGGGAAGCTGATGTCCATACTAATATACTATGCATACATATTCTGGTACATTCTATTTTTATTTTTATTATTATTCTTGCAATTTATGTGATTTTCCGCAACAGACTCATCATTCACATTAAGGATGCGATTCAAAAACGAGACGTCAAGACGAGACGTCAAGAATTTACCTCCCGAATCTCTATCAACACCGTTATACTATATATTATATACCAACTCAAGAGTAGAGCAGATAGTGGTCCAATTTGCCCTAAATATGAATGGTAGGTGATTGAAAAGGATATTAATGCGCCATATCTGAATAACACTCAATCAAGTGGACTTTATTTAATTTCCACAACTTTGGTCTTATCTTCTAAAGAACTGCAGGTGGAGACTCCAAAAACATTTTGGTCACACACGTGATTATAATCTCACCAATGAAAATTGTTAGTACTCACTATGATGATTATTATGATAATAATGAGATAAATTATTTGTGACTTGTTATTTGAGATGATGATTATGAAATGAATATCATAATATAATTGTATTATATACATTTACACCAGGGTCAAAATAATATTAATTTTGTTAAAACAAAGATTGAAGGTGTTATTTACTTTGTACTTACCAAACAAATTAATAATAATAATAATGGTCCATTATTGGAGTAGGATCAGCTTGCAGGCCTCTAATAAAAATAGTATATAAGGAAATTGTTCATTATTAATTAGATTGTTGTTATTTTCATTGCTTAAATCAATTGCATTTGATCACATTTAGATCATTCGTGTAATATACATGTTCATTGTATTACACATACTGATAATGAACGGTTGGATGTGTCCGTTGCACGGTACAACAATGCAATAAAGTTTTTATCTTTTATGGTGCAACGGGCGCAATAAAAATTTTCTCCTCTTTAAACCTATGCGAGAAAACACTAATGGGTGAGATCTGTTTGGCGAGAAAATATTAAATATCCCAGTGATATGGTACATGGGGTATTCTCAGCCCATAGATGTTGTGAGACCCACCATCACATCCATGATCCAACAACTTCCACATCCTTGGTACCATACCCCTAGTATTTGATACTTTATCCTGTTTGGCATGGAAATAAACCCTACCAAAAGTTTGTTTTTTTGTTTTTTTTTTTTTGTTTTGATAAATAATCCACTCATTGATTGTGTTTCATCGAGGATGGAGGAAATATCACTTAACTTTGTTGCAACCCTAACAAACAGAGAGTACGAAGTGTAGTCGCATGCATTCTCAATCTTTATATTTGTGGGCCCTGTTGTGAGACTCACAAGAATCAAAAATTAAGCTTACACATTAATGAACGTACATAGTATACTCAACAAAATAAAAGGTTGAGTAGTATAAATAACAACATGAAATATGTCAGGAAAAGATTGTCAACAATTCTCCAAAGAGAAAAGACTGAAAAGTGCATATGATAATTAAATCCCGTTTAATTTTGATATTCATATTAATTCAAATTAATCAACACCGTGGGTTATGGACATAAGACAAGAGATTGGCTTCACTTTCATGGTCAAGCTATCATAATTGACAACTAGCTTCTTCTTCTTTCGACAAATTAATAATAATAATGTTCCATTATTGGAGTAGGATCAGCTTGCAGACCTCTAATAAAAATAGCATAAAAGGAAATTGTTCACTATTACTCATATTGTTGTTATTTTCATTGTTTAAATAAATTGCATTCACCACCCTATGCAATGAGCGCACCGTTTGTGTAATATATATATCCGTGTGTGTGTTACACACGTCGATAATGAATGATTAAATGCGCCCGTTGCACAGTGCAATGGACGTAATAAAGTTTGTCTCTTTTACGATGCAACGGGCACAATACAAATTTTCTCCCCTTCAAGCTTTTGTAAGAAAACACTAATAATGGGTGTGATTAGATTGGCGAGAAAATATTAAATACCCTGGTGGTACGGTACTCGGGATATTCTCAGCCCATGGATGTAGTGAGACCCACCATCACATTCATGATCCAACAACTTCCACTTCCTAGGAGTATATTTAATACTTTCTCCTGTTTGTCATGGGAATTAAACCCTACTAAAAGTGTGGTTTTTTTGTTTTTTTTTTTTATTTGACAAATAATCCACACATTGATTTTGTCCCATTAAGGATGGACATTCTCAATTCTTATATTTGTGGGCCCTGTTGTGAGACTCACGAGATTTAAAAAATTGAGCTTACAAGTCCCGAATATACATTGTATAGCTCAACAAAAGGTTGAATTGTATAAATAATGACATCAAAAATGTCGAGAAAAGATTGTCAACGATTCTCTCACGAAGAGAAAAGCTTAGATAACAATTAAGTCGGTTCTTAATTGGTCTAATTTTGATATTCATATTAATTCAAATTAATCAACACCGTGGGTTATGGACACAAGACAAGTGATTGGCTTCACTTTCATGGTCAAGCTATCATAATTGACAACTAGCTTCTTCTTCTTTCAACACTCGCAGAATTCTTTTCCACCTTTGACAAAGAAAATTCATTCTTGCATTGATGGTCACAGTTGGCACTCAAAGCATTCAATGAGTTCAGATGTCACGTCTACCTAGGTGGTGACTTGGATTATAAAAAATGAGCATGTAAAATTGTTATATGGTCTTGTAGCATGTAGTTTTATCGAATTAAAACTTTTTAATTTTTTTAAAAAAAATGGTAATAAGATGTTACAAGAAATTGATGCTACTTTATTGTTATTGTATCTACAAAACTTTACACTATATATATAGATATATAGTTTGGGCTCCTAGCACCAAATTGTACTAAAAGGCTCCACAAATAGTGTCAAGTTTTATATGTTAGTAGGCTTTGGTCATAAGTGAGCTTGTGCTTGTGTTGTAGAAGCAAAGCAAAGATGACCCATAATTTTGTAATAGGCCAACTGATTAGTTAGTTAGACGGTTACTTCTCCAATTCTTTTTATTTCAATTTCTTTTTGGCAAAGGGCATTTCATTTGCTAATAAATATTAGGTTAGGTTAGGTTAGGTTAGGATTGTGTTGGGCAAGGGATGGTCTCATATTTGTATCTTGATCTAACCCAATTGTTTATGTAAAAAAATAAATAAATAAATAAAATGAAACAAACACTCAACAGGTTTATGTAAGAATGCCTTAAAATTTATATCCCATCATCTATCATTGGACCATAAAGGGAAATATGAAAGAAACACTCAATAGCTCAAAGTCATGTACCATAAATAAAGCAAGGGATATCACAACATTTCTTCATCAGAATTTGAGTATGGTACTGCTATGGTCGCTTCGCAAGTGCAACATGGTTGCCCATTCTCTTAGTAAGCTCGCTATTTGAATTGGGAAGTCCGGCATTAGTAAGGTTGCTACATTGTGACCTTGGGGTCAAAATTTTGAAACCGAAAACCTCCACTCCATACGGAGGTAAGATTGCATACATTTGATCTTCTCCAGACCCTGCTGCATTGGTTATACTGCATTGGTTACCCTACGTAACTCAATCCCTAAAACAGGATATACACACACAGCTCCTTGTTTAACATAAAAAAACTGGTGGTGTTGATGTTCATTACATCTTCAACCCATCCTCATCTTTTCGGCCCAAAACATATTGGGCCCGTTGTCTAATGTAAACATCAAAATCCATAACCCTCTTTCGTCTCGAAGCATGCCCAGCTACCGAACCAAACCTTTCGTGGCCCACATTGGCCCTACTCCCAACCAATCTCTTTAATTTAAAAACCACGAAACTCAGCCCAATTAGAGTTTTTAAGTTTCATTCACATACCCTGTATGTACTATGTACCACACGAATTAATTTTCAAATATTGATTCTGCAAATCAGAGTAGAACTAGATTATTTTCTTTCCTTCCTTTCTTTCCTTCCTTTCTTCGCTATAAATATTAAAGCAGCAGCCTAGGGTTTTACAAATTAACACCAGAACATGGAAAACGTTTTCATTTCAGCTCGGAACAATGTGTGTACAACAGATACAATTTCAGCATTTAAATAGTAGGGATTAGGCAGTTCTTTTCCTACATGGGAACTAAGCACGAATACAACTAAATGTGTATCAAAATTCAAGGCAGTTGATAATTCTCTCTCCCCGTAATTACATTATCGACGACGGTATAACCAACTGATCAGACACAGGCCTGAGTTCTGATTCCATCAAATGCTCAGTTCTTCTCTCCATTAATTGCAGCGTTTACGAAGTCCTCGCACCGTGTTAGCCCACCAGAAAGCACATCAGCCAACACGCCAATGACGTCGAATGCCTCTTGCAGATCTCCAGCAGAAGTGATCTCGTCAAGCCATGACAGCAATTCCCTGGAGAATCCGATCATCTCTCTTGCGTTCGACAGTCTCTCTTTCATCAACACCTCCCAACTTTCCAAGTTTCCGCTTTTGTCTTCCCCTTCTACATTTCCGGATGATCCTTCTGCCTGGGCCACAACCACAGTTGCTGCTTTTTTGACCTTGAAAAAATGCTGCAGCTGCTCAATCAAGCCAGTATAGACGAGGATCGGTTGAATGATGGGCAATAGATCATCACCACCACCAGTTTCCTTTTTGCGGTCCCTGCTTGAACTTCCTGAATCTGATCTCCCAGCACTTGTTTGATTCCTGCCATGAGTGTGCTGCATGTATGTGTGGTATATTCCACGTTGCAAGAACACACGGCGGTGTTGCAACCAAGACTCGTAAGATTCTGAGAGAAGTGAGTTCACCATCATGAATTGGACAGTTTCTTCTGTTCCAACAGAAGGTTGTGTATCTACTGAGGCCGTGGACAAATACGTCGTGACAGCCTTGGCCATGGTAAGGCGCTGCTGAGAAGGGTTTCCCTGATCAAGAAGGTGATGAGCCATCTGAATCATGAAAGGAAGAAAACGCGAGTTGCTTTCCTTTCCCCCACCCCTGCTATCTGCACTAAAAGATGCACCAGTTGCAAATCGAGCTAGCATCTGCAAGACAACACACATGAACATCAGACCTAGAGATTAGCTTTATACCTACAAGTGGTTACACATATTAGTTGCATAACTCTTATTACTACAAAAAAATTATTTATCTGTGCCTAGATGGCAGTTTTCTATCAAACGCCTGCTTAGTGGTGCAAGACCATCATGATGACTAATGCGCCAATTCAAAACCGAAGTGACTGGAAGGCTATCTCCAATGTTTTTCAAACAATTCACATCATCCAAAACCAGATGTCAACCAGAATTATGAAAATCTGGGCATCTTAAAACTTCAATGACCACTGAAATAAAGGCGGATGTGAATGCATTAACACAAATAACAACAATTCAACAAATCAACACCCTTCCAATAAAGAAAAGGACCATTATCCTTTACGATAGAACTTCACAGTTTGCTTCTGATGTTGGTTTCATTACAAATAGGACGAAAACACACTTGTGTGACATTATGGGGACAGTGTGAATGGGATGACATAGAGGCACACTTGCACATGGTTCATGTTCAGGTGATCACACACCCAAAAGAAAAACCTAGATACCACCAAAGGGGGGAAGAAAGAAGTAAAAAAAATAGAGAGAGAGAGAGAGAGAGAGAGAGAGAGAGATGGTTGTGTACCAGAACGATGTCGTAAGTCAACAAACGGAGCCGACTTCCATCAGCACGTCCAAGAGCGTTGAGGTTATCCCAATACCAGTCAACCCAACGGATATATTGTGCTACTGGAACAGAAGGACCTCTCAAGGGGAATAAATTATTGCAAAGAGTCTCATTGTTCCTTAGAGTGGCGCCATCCCATTCTTTTTTCGGATTCCTCAGAGCAGCATCAGCTCTTTTAGCCTCCTGATGGCACTGGAAATGTATGATGTTGAAATGGCTAACCGTTGTGTAAACGCACTCCCCACGAGAACTTCCTGATGTTCCAACACCCAGATTTACTCTCTTGCTGTAAGAGTAGACACCCAGTAGGTCAGTGGGTCTTAAACTGTAGCCCTCTCGGCAAACCATGCATGCCAACCCATCTTCCTCCTCTTCGACATCTTCTAAACCTTCAAGGATTGGCTGAGCAACAATAATTCTCTCTCCACCATCTGAAGTCAATTCCTGTCGCATCCCAAGTCCCTGTTACCATAATTTTTTTTGGATCAGATCAATTTAGTAACACAAAAATCCTACTAAATGATATTCAATATATTTTTAAGATGCATGATGAAACTTCTGTAGTTAACGTGAAACTGTGAAAGTACTAGTAAATGAGATTCAATATACTTGTAAGATGCGTGTTGATAGTTCTATAGCTGCCAAATATTTCGCCAAAGAAAATTAGTAAAGCTCATCTAACACAGATTTATTAAGCCACAAGTTTAAATGTTGTACCTGAAGCAACTCTTCTCTCTTCCTTAGAGCTCTTCGCCTCATCTCATCTCGGTAGGCATACCGCAATATGCGAACCTTCTCTGCTAGAAATCCATCACCATTTCCCTCTTTATCAGAGAGAGTGTCCAACAAGTTCTCAGCCCTTGCCCCAATCTCATTTTCTCCTGACACACCTTCCAAAGCATGGAGCAATGGTAAGATCCCTCCATCATCTATACACCTTTGAGTGGCCAAGTGTCCCATCGACAATCCCCTCAGCATAGACAAGATTAGTGGCACAGATGGCAGTTTTAAGCCCGACGCCCATTCTGCACTAGATTTAAAGCCTGCTTGCCCTGTAAATGCAAAACTCTCCCTCAGATGTCTAACTGCAGAACCAGTAATCTCCTTTTCCAATATGATGTCCTTTAATCTCTCCCCACATGAACTTGTCTTGAGTGACTCTGAAACTCTAACAAAGTTCTCTACTGAAAACCTCTGCTTGGTTGCTTGTTGGGCAATGCTCTCATCCTTTGTGTTGTCTTGATACTGTTTCTGCAGCCGGTCAAATTCAACCCAGTCTTTTAGGTATGGTTCAAAATGCTGGATGAGTGCCTCCATTGCCACCTGTTCACCATAGGTCAAGTAAGGCAAGATTCTTGCAACCATCTCGGTGTTCCTCTGCTGTTTATTTGACTTTTTAAGGCCAGAAGGATGGCACAATCTTTCCAGGAACATCAGGACAATTTTTTTGGCCTGTTCAGCAGCACCAGTTTCTTCATTAGCGACTGTAAGAGCACACTGTGTGAGGTCAATGTTATCGCTCTCATTTGCTTCCAATGTCAGACTCTCCACAATCAAAAGAATGCCTTCAGCTGGCTCCATGGCATCCACAGAAAAGGCTCGCCTTGCTGTTTCAAGAAGGACATTTAAAGCGCCCAGGCTTAATAATGCCCTTCTATTTTCTCTTATCTTGCAGCAGAGCATCAGGAGATTAAGCACCACACCCAACTGCTCTTGATTAGACTTCAAATCATCTCGTAAACACTGCATATTTAAACCAATATCAGATGTAGAAATAAGGTGTGGAAATATTGAATCAGTTTATATTGCACAACACTGATAATGTTCAATGATGAACTTGAAACAGAATACGAATAGACTAAAAAAGAGAGAAATAGTTAATTAATAAAAACAAAATAATAAACATCTGGATAATGCACTAACAACGTGGTATTATTTGTGTATCCCATACATGATGTAACAGAAGTTCCATCTCAAAATAAAACAAAACACCCCAGCAGAGATGTAATTTTTTTTTTTTAGAAGTCCCAGCAGAGATGTAATTTGACACCCTTACACCAAAAAAATCATATACCAATTCATAACCAACAGCGACTCTTGTAACAAGAGCAATTACATATCATCTTCAAGAAATCATAGTTCCATTACTAGTTGGGAAAGAAAGGAATATCACCACTGTTTATAAATCTGAGATTACTACCGCCAACCTGAAGAAAATTGCAACGCAAAACTAAAACCAGGTTTTTTATTCCATTATATATGAGACAAACACAATAATGTATAATATCACCCTACTAGTTATACATTCTTGAGGACATAGAAACTTGTTTCAATCTTCAGGTGACAAATCAATGCAGAAACTAAAAATTTTTAAAAAAAATAAAATAAATTACTGTTGCATTAAAGCTAGGAAGCACGGATACGGACACCAAACACTGGTACGATATGGACACGATGATACAGCAAATCTCCAAAAAATAGGCCACAAGTACAACATTGATACAACAAAAAATAATAATATAATACATATTATTATATATATATATATATATATATTTTTGCCATTTTATCCATATAATCATGAATAAAATCACTAATAGAGCTTAGAGCTAGATGTTTGTTGTTTTTGTTTTCTTAAATCTTATATTATTTTTTTAATAAGCCCATAATATATTTTAAATTGCATTGAATCCCATTTTTTCAAAAAAAAAAAAAAAAGAAAAAGAAAAAGTGATTACAAAAACACTTGCCATATCCTGAAAGTGTCCAAAACATATTGTTGTTGTGTCCATGCCATACCCCAGCCATGTCCAACCAAAAAATAAAAATATTCAATTTTCAGGATACTTCTAGTTGTATCCGACGTGTCTGAGCTATATTCCGTATCCAATAAGTGTCCAAGTGTCTAGTACTGACACGACACCCTAACAAAAGTATCCGTGCTTCATAGCATTAAAGGATATTGGTTTATATTCTTGTTCATATTTGTAGGACGACTTGCATGTCTTATATATATATATATATACACCACCTTTTGCACGTATGCATGATTTACATCCTCCAGTTTTCCTTTGTAATAGCAAATGGAATTCTATTCATTAGCTTGACATTGAGACATAAGAGTATCCACGTAGGCCTATTCTCAAAACAACCTTCTGTTTGATTCAGCATCATTTTCTCAATGTGGGTACGTGATATAGCCTAGACTAAGGACACCTCATTAATACTTCAAGAATAAATATGCCTATTAAAAGGAATTAAGTTATTCGGCTCACAATCGGCTTGGGTTAGAGACTAATTTGAGATCGGCTCATGACTAGTTCGATTAAAATGCATTATTTTATTAAGCTCGTGCCAAGTATGCTAAACTTGTCTACTATTACTATTATTATAATAGGGGAGTGTGTGTGTTGGGGGGGGTGGGGGGGGCCGCGTTTGTGGCTGTTGGACAACCCAAAATCAGTGAAAGAATAAAACGAGCCAAGCTTGATCATACTTTGGAGCTCATTATTTTATTGAGGCGAGCATGAGCAATGAACAACTTTATTTGCTTCTAGTCAAGCCCCCAAACATTTCGATATGTTGGAGCTCAAGCTTGATCATATTTTGGAGCTCATTATTTTATTGAGGCGAGCATGAACAACGAACAGCTTTATTTGTTTCAAGTCAAGCCCCCAAACATTTTGATATGTTACCACATCTTTATCATTGTCATTTCTATTGCTTTTCCAACTTTTGACTAAACAAAAGAATCTCTAAAGTGAAACTTCGTACAACGGAAGGACGAAGCAAAACCAGATAAAGCGAAATGAACCTCAAATTACATTAGTAAAAGATACTGTTTATACTATTAAGATAATTCATAAGCACACCTGAATCATGCCCAAAATAATTTCTAAACCACCGCACTCCCGAACTGCGCCTGCTATTGCAAACTCAACTTCTGGATCTTGAGATTCCTCCCTATCCTCCTCCAATTCTTTGATCATGGGCTCAGTAGCTTCACCATCTAACCCCTGCCACGTTGTAATGCATTTTTTAAGATGAGAATACATCAACGATCTTTAAATCAAGTTCTCCATTTGAACTTTTCACAAAAATATAAAAATAAAAAATAAAACTTTTAGGCTCCAAACAGGTTGAAAAGCAATAAATAATCAAGTGCCAAAACTTCATACCATCCTTTTACATGAACCCCTTCAGAGTAACTTTTACAATTTCCTCCAAACACGAAAAAATAAAAAATGTTGACCATAATACAGAAAAATGACTAGTGAGATGGAATGTATGTGACAGTTACATGCAAAATAAAGTTATTCATCGTTTCTATTATTCTACTATTTATATATATGGTTTATGTATGTGCTGTTATAGTTGCTTTGGAGTGGTATTACACTCGCATCAGGTTCCATCAGGTTGTTTTGGCTAGATGTGGATGGGCATCACATCGGTAACTCTAAATATGATTCCTAAAGTTTGCCTGTAGAAGTGATTCTCACTCCATGAGGATAGCTTGGGGGAGATATGGGATTGGCTCTGTACTAATAAACCTTCACACTAGAGATGAGGATGCTGGTGGTTGTACAATATATTCAAGTGACATATCACGATGGTATGAAGCATAGTGAGGCCCATTTTTAGATGATATGCAGTTTACACATCTCAAGAAATGCTGTAAAAACCACATTATATTTGCACGAATCTTGGCTGAAATCAGTTTTGAGACCATAAAACTGTTTAGATCAATATATTTCTTGACTAAGCATTTATGATCCATTATTGAGAAAGACTATTGGCATTTAAATTTCTTTCCTTTTTTATCTTTCATTAAGGGACATTGGCATTTAAGTTTCCTTGATTGGAATGGAGGCTTAGATGTCCTTGCTTGTAGAGAAATCATCCTCGTGTTGTTGTTTATATACAAGTAAGGATCTCCTTCAGAATTCTCAAGGTATTCCAAAATATAATTCTCAATAAGGTACAATTAAGGAATTCCCCTCCTTACACATTGTTATTATTCTGGACTTTTACAAGTTATTTATGATTTAAATCCAACATTTGGTATCAGAGCCATGGTTAAGAGTAGATATCTGTAGTAGAAATGAAAAAGAAGGTTGAATATGGTGTTTATCTAAGAGACTCAGAAAACCTCTCATGAATTATAGTGTTCCCAAAACCAAAAACTATTAAGAACTATAGTTTCCATAAGAGAATGCAACAAGAATCGAACACTACATTACATCTTGTACGGGTATTCAAGTCTCATAGTAGACTAGTTATTGAGGTTCCCAATTTTAACACCTATTTTTTACAAATTATGATCTAGTTGATTCAATATTAATAGCTTTGTTGTTTGCTTGGGAAAATCCCACTGCTACGAGTTATATATATAGTTGCTCCACACCGCCTCACATTTACATGCATACATAGTGGTGAACAGTAACCCACTTGACATGACAACCAAAAGGAAAATTTTCAAAGCTACAGAATAAGATAATAGAACTAAACCTGAAGCCTGTAGGTCACAATCATTGGAGGACAATCTCTGGATGACGTGACAGCAGTAGAGGCTAGCAAGGTAGTGCTAGCTGTTGCATTTGAAGACTGACTATTTGACTTTTTCCAAACTTGCTCATAAACTTGAGGAATGCTCAAATCAAGAGAGATGATATTTCCAGCCACTAGCAACTCCATACCATAGTCATCTTCAAGAAGACCTAACAGATCCAACTGGTGACAGATTTTGTTTTTAACATCACGCATCAGTGGACCAATCTCAACACTGGAGTAAGGATTCTTGGTCATTGATCCCCTGATGAACTCTTCTTGGGTGTGAGCCTTGTTCAGAACCAAAAGATATACAGACTCTGGTTTTGATGGGCAGATAAGATTGCAGAGCTGCTCCAAGATAAACTGCAGATATAGATGAAAATTAATTGTAAATTAGCAATCAGATCAATATACAAGTAAGCTCTCTTCTATACAGGTCATGGTAAAAAAATAAAAAATGAATCTCTGCATATTTTTCCAAGAATGCTTTTGAGTTTAATAAGCAATGAAAGGAATCACCAAAACGAACCCCAAGTTCTACACAAAAACAAAATTCACAAAGTTTGCCAGGCATTTATACTACTAAACGAAACATATTGAAAAGAAAGTTCCTAAAAAATAAGTTTAAATTTGATGGAAGACAGATTAATCAGAATGAATCCCACAAGTTAACGCCTATAGTTGTTTAGAAAACCATTGAAGACAAAATCAGAAGTGGGGACAACATAAAAAAGTAACAGAACACCAAGTCTCTCCCCCATACCAAAGAAGTTCGTCCTCTTCTGTCCTCTCCATGTTTTTGCAGACCACTAATGCAGGCCCGTATGAACTGGCGTTTATTTTCACTACTCTCAAGCATTAGACCGTCTAGAAGATCTTTTAGAAGCTTATTACAATCACTTATCAACTTTGTCCTCTGCACTATCAAGCCGCGAATGACAATGAAGGCTTCAAGGACTTGTGACAGCAACTTCTCTTGCATGAATCTGGCATCAAGATAATAAGTACATAAAAAATGAAAGAAGACACGCATTTACCAGAAAAAAAACATGATAAGTACTCGTACCTGGATCTGATCTTGGGAACCTCCAAAAATTTACCGAGGAGCTCTATAAGTTTGTGAAGGATAAAGCCCTGAGAGATGTCAATATGCAGGCTCCTCTCTAGAGATTCAACAATATTCACTTCTTGAGTTATTAACTTACATATTGTAGTCAGACACCCACGCACAGTCAAGAAAAGCTTGGCATCTTCTGAATCTATCATCTTAAAGAGCAATTCAAAATACTCAGCGGCATTTTCACCGGCAGAAAGAGTTTCCGGTAACAAAGACATAAGTAAATTCAGCAACCGAAACCGTCTTGATGAACTTTGTGCATAAAGCAAACTAATCAGCATACACATCTCAGATCTTATAGACTGAGAACAAGCACTCAATACAAGTCCTGTAACCCATGAGCCCAGCTCAAATGATGACAACTCACTTTTAGATGTCTTACAAGCACGCCGCTTCCATCTTAGAGCATATTTGAGTGAAAGGTAATCATGTCTCTGAGGCCGAGACTTCTGAACACCTTTGACTGCCTGAGACACTTTATACTGCCGCCTTACAAAATCAAGATATGATGCTCCCTTCTCCCACTCAGCGTAGCTTAGTAATTGAATGTCTTGAGTCTTCTGAGAACCATCCCAGCTCTTTTCCAATGACTCCTGGACAGATTTACTCCCACTGACAAGGCCACTTAAAGACCCAGATGGATTCAAATTGTTTTCATCCTTCAACAGTGAAACAGTGGCAGACTTCCCTGTTCCTTGATCCTTCTCCACCGCATCAGGTTTTGGAGGTGTACATGCCTGAGATATAATCCTCAGACAAGGAAGAATAACATGCTCGGATATAGCAGGATGTTTAGCACCCAATTTAATAGAAGAAAACAACAATTGGAAGACAACACGCAGTCTTGATTCCCAATATTCATCTGCCAAAGAACACACCTCTGAAAGCAACAACAACTCTTCACGGGTAGCCAAGGCAATGTCCATGGAGCGATGATGTTCAAGACAGTACATAACTTTCTTCTGTATTAAACTATTCAACTCAGCCACGGCATTCATCTCACCCTCAGAGAAAGCACAAAGCGCTGCCCTCGCTTGGACACGAGCTGTTTTAGGACCTTGATGAATATTATTTTCAAACAACTCAGATAAGATGCCAGCAGCAACAAGTTGTTTCTTGGAGTTTGGGTGCTTTGATAGCACCTGTAGTATCTCAAGAAATTGTGTGACAAATGTAGTAGCACAACCATAGCAACTGTTTGGTGACCAGGACACAACATATCTTGACGAGGTGACTGCATTATCAGAATGTTTCTGATGCAAGTAATTCATCAAAACCCGTCTAAGCCCTTGAAGTGTCTGTACACTTTTGCTAACGGAATCAAAAGCTGCTTTGCACTTCTCACCATATAGAACACCAAGAAGAGCAATTTTACGGTTTATCTTACATGAAGGTCCAGGCAGAGAGACCATCATTTGCTGAACAGAGTCCTTTTGTTGGGAGTCCATTTCATTCTCTCCAATGCTTGACACAATCTTGAGCAAAGGCTTCTTAAAGCCCAAAAGCTGCTGATATCTCCTATGAGCATTTTCTGATTCAGATTCTATAGCAGCCAGTCCCCTCTTCATATCTTCATCATTCTCCATGTTATCAAAAGTAAAACTTGGTTTTGCCATGAAATTAAATTCAAAACGACCATATTTGCTGAACCCACATTCATTGCATAAAAAAGAATCCAGATTCTCATAATTAATGTTACGGCATTGCCTGCATTGATATGCATTCTCATGGCAATTACTGCATATCCCATGCTTGTCAGTGACAGGTCGGCTGCAACGTGGGCATTGCAATGGTTCCAACGATAAAGCTTGAAGATTTTCATAGAAGGAATCCAGCTCAATCATGAAGTTACATGCGGTTATTGGAATTGGAAAATCTACTTTTAGCTCAGTCTGATTGAAAGCAAGATGGCAGATCTTTGCACGCTTCCACAAGGACCAATTATTCTTCAACTCTGACAAGTCAGCCACAGGCCTGTTGTTATAGTAAAGGTTCAATACTTTCACAGATTTGGACTTTCGAGCATCATGAACATTCATGGTCACACTCTGGATGGTGTAGCTCCCAGTGCATTTCACTATGATGCGGTTGTCGGTAAACTTCGTTTCCGATTTCAGACTTTCTAGCTTCATCCTGCTGTAGGGTACCTCCGGAGAGCTACAAGCAACACAAGGTTCACTCTCAAGATAGTATCCATCAAATTCCACCAACCCACTCAAAGTGTTATATATACGGGAATTAGGATGATTTGCTAAAAGCTCATTTTGTGAGTGAAGCGTCTCGAAGATGCACCTAATGACATCAGAAGTCAAGCAGCGGTCCACAATTTCAGAGCTCTGTTGCTTCGATATATTGTCAGGTATCTTCCCCAACAAGCAGGTCACAAGTTCTGTATACTCGATGATATTCTGACCATACATTGGCAGGCATTTCACTTTCTGCAAGAGAGTCACCAACACAGTTTCCTTAAATGACTGCTTTCCATGATGCCATACACCATAAAGAACACACTTCGCTTCCGTGCGCACAGAGCTTGAATTCCATTCCAGTAAAAAACAATCAATGAATTGCCTCAGGACATCACATCCCTTGGCACTGAAGAAGTGTACCATGGACTCCATATCCAAATAAGACTTCTCCAAACCAGATTCAGTTCCATCTTCTCCTTTCTTTTTCTTCTTCGAATCCAGTGTTCCCAATTTATTCGAAGCATCCACTGCTTCAGCTTTCTGCAAAGAGTGGCTAGAGTCCTTTCCAGTATAGAAGGCCAAATTTAGAAGTTTAAGAGTCTGAATGACGGACTCTTCCCCAAAATAGAAAACTCCATCCATAAGAAAGGGTAAAACATCCCCATGCCTCAAGCAATACTTCTGCCAGTTTCGAGGTCGTGCAGCAGCAACTTCAGCAATAGCAGTCAGACATTTCACAATCTTAACACTCCTCTCATATGGGACAGTATTTTGGAAGCCACCACATTTACTTACGTGTTTGTAAAGCTTCTTAACTTCACTTGAGAACTGCCACGAATCTCGAACACTATAATAATGAGATTTGCTACCACACAAATGCAGAAAAAGCCTCCTTGCATACCTTCTTATAGAAGTTGTATGAGGATTGTTGATGTAACTGCAGAAAACATCATTATATCCATCTAACTTCAATTCCTTACCAAAAGGAATTTTGTAAATCTTCTCCTTCTCCCCACCCTTGTCATGCTTTTCTGGTCGAACCAGACTGTAAAGCAATCGGAAAGCATTTTCTACCAAGAGCCTATGGTAGTCCCCAAATACGTCTGTGTGATGGGATTTGGCATATGAATCCGAAAAGAATGGAGAGAAATTACCTGCTGGTAGTTCTCTTCTGACTGTTAGCAAAGCCCCACATCCCGAACCAGGGCTCAATCCATGTGCAGTGTCAAAGTTAACAGAAGTGGATTTCAAAACATGCACCAGCTGCTGCAGAATATCCATTAGATAATCAACAAAAACTTGCTGCCTAAGAGAACCACAAGCTCGAAGCAGCTGGGAAGCAAAGTCAGTTTTCTCTTGATCATCGAAGGAAGATGTGCCAGAAACTGAGGGGGAAGGCGGAATCTGGATTGTGCTTTTGTCATGTGAATCTGCTGTTTTACTTAATTTTGGAATAGAACCATCACTGCCAGGTTGGTGCCAGTTTCGTAGCATCAGGGTCAAAAACATGAAAACAAGGATAGTGACTTCTCCAAAACTAGAACGGTTTTTGGCTGCAAATGGTTTGTTGAGATTCATCTCATCCAAAAACCATTTTATTAGTTTCTCCAGATCTAAGCTTGCTGGTTTTGAGCTGTCCACAAAAGGCCCACCCACAGCAGATGACAATCTGTAGAAAAGCTGCATAACAGGGATAGCCTGAAGCCCAGATGTGATCTCCATCCATCCTTTCAGTTGTTCAAGGAGCTCAGAGAGAAGTAAAGAATTTAAAGCCCTTTTTGATGCTGAAATTGTGACTGGTTCTATCAGTGAAGCAGAAAACTCTTCAGATTCAGTGGGTTCCAACACGTGAATTGATGGAGCAGGATTTTGCAAGCTGACATCTGTAATTACTGGCAACAAGTTCGAATCACTCAAATCATCTGTAGATAAGTGAATTTCGTTGCCATCCCCACTTAATGTTTCTACTTCAATAGGAATTGCTAACATCGGATGGTCTCTGGAATGTGGTGGAGGAAGCCTATCTGTATCTAGTACTTCATAACATGCCTCACATAAATCAAAATCAGGACAAACAGTACAATGCCATCTCTGCCTAAGTATAGGAACAGTGGAGCAACCATCACAACAGTACTGAACAGATGAAGTAATAGAGTCTTCTTCAACCATGACCTGAGCATTCCCACAAGCTGAGGTTGTAATATCAGAAGGCACGGGAGCAGATACTGCGCTCTCCATTACATCATCTGTACCTAACATAGTTTGCTTTGGAAATGGAACCTGAAGCAATCTTGATGATATAGCCAAGCTGGATAGAGAGAGAGAGAGAGAGAGAGTAAACACCTGAGAGACAAAAATAAGAAAGTACATCTAAAAGAGACATTACTACCTGCTAGAAGTCTGAATAGCCTCATTGGAAGAAAACAGAAGCTTCTTAAATAACGAAACAGCAGGGGCAACAGAGCACTCCCCTGCATCATTTCCATGCAAAGCAAGACACTCAGCATAACAATAAATGAGTTCGACAGATGATACTACAATGTTGTTCATAGTTTGTGTGTCAGGCTGCTCTATGTCCAAAATTCGCCATAAAACTTGCATAAGCCCGTCTACCACTTCAGAACCTACATCAGGTGATAATAAGGATATTAAACACGCAACAGAATATATATAAAAATAGAAAGAAAAACAATCTTAAAATAAAGCAGAATAAAGTGTCAGTTGATCCTTCTGATTAAAAACATTAAAAGGGCAAACTCAGTGCACAAGGCTCCCGCCATTGCATGGTCTAGAGAGGGTTAGATGTACGCAGCCTTACCTCCGCATGCGGAGAGGCTGTTTCCTTGTTTCAAACCTGTGACCTCCAGGTCACAATGGAGTAACCTTACCATTGCGTCAATTCTGGACAAACTTTATTTTACTACAAATACAAAGAGGGGAGAGCAGAAAAAAGCAGCTCCTGAACCTATATGTACAACTAGGACCACCAAAGGAGGAAAGGGTTACACTTGCCAACCACGCCCCCAAGCAACCAATTAGGATAACAGCAGCCCAAACACTGAAACAGCATTTTCTAACCATTTGATAAAATTAAGGAAAAGGAAATCCCATTTTAAGCTTCAAGTAGTAATACTCAAAATTTAAACCTATAAAATTCTGATTTGTGCAGCTAAATCCAACATAAGCACCATAGAAAGCATACCCGCAACAAAAATTAAAAAGTAAAAAAATATTCAAAATACCATTCGTCTCCAGGAAAGTAGCTAAGTTTGACCGGCGGTGCAGTGCAATCTTAGAAACTGCACGCATCTGGGCTGTAAACTCTTCAATAATCCAACCTGCTGCAACACCAACACCCAGTCTTGAAGAGAGAATGGTGGTCGATTTCATCACTCCAAGCAGACGCATGGTGTCCTTCACCTAAGCAAAAAAGTTCCAGTTAGTGATTCAACAAGCTTGTGTACAAACAGATACATAAATAACAAAGCCAAAAATAAAGAAAGAAACTAGTGGTAATTCATATGAAAGTCTGCCATTAAGTAATTACTTGGTTATACATCTCCCTTTTGGGAAACACAGCCTGCAAGACACGACAAGCAGCGGCTTGCAACAAGGGTTCCTTGTCAGTTTCAAATATTGTTTCTAGCAATTGTTTGCACTTGAGTTTGCTCAGCTCCAGTCTTACTTCCTCAGCTTTTGAACATTCTTTTGGCCTACATAACGAATAAAACCTAGATAGAAGCTTCAGGCCATCTGCTACCACCTGCTCCTGAATAGAAGCAGATTGTGTAGTACGGAATTTTTTCCCAGATCCTGCAACCCAAGAATTACAACCAAGAACACGAGCTTCCATATCCAAAACAGCATCCATCTTCTCTTTCCAACCAAATTCATCCTTTGCTCGGCCATAAACCTCCAATGAGTCAATTCTGGGCAATGCAGAGCCATTGAATGTTGGCCCAACAGAGATCGTAAATTCTTCGTCAGCAAGAAGTGATTCAGCCACAGTAAATGGAATATCATACCAAGACCGCATGCCCTCATCTAATTTTATCACTCTCTGAAAAATAGTGATTTCGGAGGGTATATGGGTTGCCGATGTATTACCCACGTGCACACGAATACCAACCATGACTATGTCAGGATTTGAGTTGGAAACAGTTATCTGAGAAAGAAAGACAAACAATATTATTAAACTAAGAAAAATATTTAAACATTTCAGAAAAAATCAAAGGTTTCAGAATTTAAATTGAAAACAGTCATGAGGAACAAAGAGTACTAATGAACTAAGCTAAGTTAAAATCAGAATTTAAATGCAAGAAAAACAAACCAAAAAAGAAACAAGCAAGTAAGGAGAAGTTCTATGCCATAGTTGAAGCAGCTACTTGTAATTCATCAAATAAATGTATTTACAAGACAGAATCAAAACAATATCAAAGGCTCGAAGGAAGATGATTCTTAGAACCTCTCCACAACTGAGGATGATCCAAACAAGGGTACAACAACCACATGATTTATTTGCAGTCAAAGTAACATTAAGTCAGTGCTATTTCACGTTCATACTTGTGTCTGTACAAACTATTGCCAAATCTTCTTCTCATTCATTAATAAAATTATACTCACCCAAAAAGGAAGGGAAGACTGTAGGTACCCAGTGCTATGACCTTGTGCCATGAGATCGCCACATGGCGTGCATTTCGACATGTGTCCGATGAGTCACCAATAAACATTTTTAATTCCTATATTTATATCTACACACACACAAATATATATATTTATATCACACTAAGACCCGCTCTGCAGGCAATCTTTCATGTGACCTCATGGCTAAAGGATCCTCTAGTCAATATCTTGAAGCTAGCGATCACTCCTCCTGCAAATGAGATTACTGGTGCAGCCACGGCAACAGATAAAGCCTCATGGGGATCCCCTAAGCCCTCCAGAGGATGCTCATTAAAATAATTGATGACTTCCTCTGAACAAATCATAAGCCTCAAAACCGACTAAATAAATACTTAAAGTTTCTCTCTCTGGATAAATCTTGAGGGAACAATAAAGGCCCTCGGGAAGCTCCTTTGCAGATAAACCCCAGGGAAGAGGGAAGCTCCTTTGCAGATAAACCCCAGGGAAGAGTCGAAGAACCTTGAGTAGCTCCTCTCTACAAATAAACCTCGACAAAGCATTGAAGCTCCAAACGGCCCAACTGCGGGAAAATTTGTCATGGAATGTGCCCCGGAGTCCATTTGGGGAATGACCCTGCACTATTATTCCCCCAATGGAATGAGAAGCCTATTGGCCAGGCGGCTGAGCACTCAGGGAAGTCGAGAGACTCCCGCTGCAGTGTCTCTTGGCCTGCCATAAAGGAAGGAGGAGGTGATCTCTAAAGAGGCAGATGCGTGGAGTAACTTAGGAGTCCCCGCATTTAATGAGAACACCTATAATCATAACCTCTGAGATTTGCAAAAAAAAAAAAAAAAAAAGGCAAGAAAATGTCTGATAATTCTTTGGACCAAGGGTCCTTAGACTCTTACCCAGTTATCTATTAGTAGTATAAAAAAAGTGAATAACCTGAACAATGGTAGTTAGAACAGAGAAGAGCAAAACTAATACAAAGTGTTCTGGCTCAAAAGACATTACCAAAGCTTAGCCCCACCACCTCTTCCTCACTCCTCAAAGTGAGGTCCTTGTGTGACAGCTCAATTCTCCACTTAGGTCTCTACTTATTGGTACTCTCATCGTTATTAAAGTATTCATCATTGTTCTAGAACCCAATATCAACAGACACTACAAATATTTGTTCAAACGTCAATGAAGCAACATAAAATATTTAACTGAAAAAATCACATAACTCGAACAGAAGTTACTTGCACAACAAATATGATAAATATAAATAAATAGTAAAAATGTTTCATTCGCTCAACCTTAGTGTTTAAAGATGCAATGTCTAAATCAGCATTATTCTCAATTTCCATTCCTAATTTTCAGGTTTCTGATCAACGACTAAACTAAAACAATCTTGAATACATATTATTGACATGCGAGTCTTTATTAAGACCATTTGAATATCAAAATTCTAGAACTATCATCTATAAATGGTATTAGAAACAATTCATATGATCACGGTAATGACTAAGAATTACAATCTTGCTGATGCTGGTTCCAACTTCCACCACAAATATGCAGTGAAAGAAACTGTTGTTACTGAAGAAAAACATAACCACATAAACCACAGAAATTAAACTGACTTGTAGGTGAAAAGAGCGAAGATCAGAATAACACAATATGGCAAGCTAAACCAGACAATAATACCTTAAATCCTGCAGGGCTGGGACTCTCTAGAAATCCATCTTCAGATGCCAAGCTTTGTTTAGCCCCTTCAGAATCACCATTCCTGATGACATCACCACTCAGTTTCACATCTGCTGTGATGCATACTGTTTTTTCAAAAAAATCAAGTGGGAATTCTGGGTTTAAACCAGCATAAGTTTTGTTCTTAAGAATACCAAAACCCAATTTCTTAACTTTTTCTGACATCACACTTGTGCCAGCATCTACCCCAACAGGAACGTGTGAGTATATCTGAAGGCTTCCATCATCATGTAAAACAAGGCAGTGAATTTTGTCTTTGGATAATGGCTTGTAAGCAGTTATCCCAACCAACGGCAAGGTTGAACCCCCTGCATGCCGCAAGTTCTGTGCAAATAATTCATGCTCCCCCATGGAAACAGCAAGTGCAGCATTTGATTTCACACTAGAGAAGCAAACAAATAACCCACTGCCAATCAACAACTCTCTCCAACGATGCAATCCAGCCGGTCGCAGCTTACCATCTTGCTCATCCTCGAACATGGAGGATATTTCAGTTAGAAATGTTGCATCAGGATTTAGCCGGCCAACTAAGGTGGTTCCATCTTGATAGGACAGGAAGAGCAGCTTATAAGTCGACGAGAAGTATAAAGATAAGCCCCTCGCTTGCACATCTCTATCCTGAATCTGAATTACTTCCTTTAATGGTTTAGCCCCAACATTTCCTTTCATCGACAGTTCAAGCCTGAATAAGCATCCAAGTTCTGAAAGGACAATAAGAAAAACCCTTCCCTGGGAAGCCACAATAAGTGTTGCATCCACAATCGTGTCATCCGGCAATGTGAAGTAATGCATGGGACTGATGTTGTCCTGAGATAGATCATATATTTTGACAAACCTGTTGGTAACCACCATTAGCTGAACCTGAGAACCTGGAACCCAATCCACACGTCTGATATAGGCACCTTGCAAAGCAAGTTCAATGGCTAGACGATCAGTAACCTCACCACGATGACTTACAGTAAGGACCTGGCAATCTTCGTAGCCCGCTACAGCAAGATAATTCTCTACCACTGGGTTGAAGACAAGATGTACAATTTCAAAACGAACAACATTCTTAGAGAGAGGCTTCACATTAGCCTTGTCTGCTGTCACAGGTGCAATGGTGGCCTGGCCAATCAGCTGCCCAACATCAAATATAGCTACTCTGTCACCTTCTCCAACAGCAAGTCGACCTCGGACACTGACACTGAGTAAGGATTTAACAAGAGAACCACTGGCTAAATGGGCCTTAAGGTCCTTGGCATTTGAATAATCAGCCTTTATTTTCAGATCTAATGACCCACTTTTATATGCCTTCTTCAACTGCAGAAGATCAACACTGTAAGAAAGCAGTTTATCTTCACCCAGTATAACTTTCTTATCTTTTGAAAGGTTAGAATCCCTTCTGCTAGTTATAGAAGGCAACAACGAAGAGCAAAGTTTAAGTACCCTTCCTTCAACGTCAAGTTCTTCAAGTAACAATGGCATACCATCTTGAACCTCTCTTGGAATAGATAACCTGATAGAGTTATCTGGGTCTACGGAACCGTCTTCATCAATATCTGAATCACTATCAGGTAGCTGATCTCCCTCCTCTGTGAAGGGCAAAAGGGACTGGAAGTTACTAGCACCACGAACAGGTGCACTGCTATTTCCAGAGAATTTTCGAGGCTTCAAGCATTGGCAATTGCTACCTCTAACCCCACCAGCTCCGCAGTCACAAAAGAAGCGACTTGAGCGGGAGTACACAACACGATGACCACGATGACAAACTTTTGCACACACAGAACAACAGCCTTTTGATACAGTCAAATCGCATGTGTAACAAAAATACCAGTGTTGTTCCATAAAATTGCTGCCACTGGATGTAAATGTGCAAACTTTAGAAGCAAGAGCCCTTTCACTATTAGAATCCTCTTCATCATCCTTATCCATGCTACCCACATCACCATCAGAAGTTCCATCATCCTCATCTTCATCTACAGAAGTTGCATCACATTCAAGAGACGTGGACCCGCCTTCTTGATTGGCAGAAAGAACCAAAGTTGCAGAATTTTTTCTCGAACTTAGAGATCTAGAAGAAAGAGTTGCCGCCCCTGAACTATTGCTAGACAAAGAATTCCCAGTAGATTTCTCAGTGGTATGCTTCGTAGACCCACAATCATTTAAAACGGAAGCAAGAAAGCCAAACAGAAACTTCAGCCCTTGAAGCATATGTTCATCACCAGCCAGCTTCTCCATCAGCATCACAGTCCGTTGCAGAAGTTGTTTCATTGAAGCCTCCCCCTTTAAAAGCTGAACAACGAAACTGAAGAAGGACTTTGCCGTCTGATTATCAAATAGCATAAATGCATTATCAAGTGAAACCAGCATAGCTTCAAACAAGTAACTGTGTACTTCTTTAGAAAGAAATTCAGAACATGGGGATACAAGGCTCAGAATAAAATTCATGGTTGACTCTTTCAGAGTAACCGAACTGCCCTTAGCACAGGTGATCCCACCTGAAGCTTCAATCATGGAACCTAACAGCCGCTTTTCCAACCATTTTGACAGGCAAAGCAAATCCATGGTAAGGAATTTCTCCTGTATTTTTTGTTTAATAATAGAAGACATTTCTCCAGATAAAAGATCAACGAAGAAGTTAAGAACCTTTATGTCAACAGATTCAGAGTTACATTTATCCAGTGAATCGATCAGAACCAGTAAATCACCGCATTGTGAGCCATACAGAACCTTGACCTGTTCAGACATGTCTTCCACAGAGAGGAATATTTTGACAATAACAGCACTTGAAGGTTCCTTCCTTAAGCTATCCATGATATCAATAGCCTTGGTAATTAGCAATTCATGAATTCTGCCATCCTTGACTTCTCTAGCGTTGATATTCCTTAAAAAAATTTCCATGTTCTTCAGGATAAACAAATTGCTGCAATCAGGCCATTCCAAGCCTGCACTCAAGCTGTGATAAACAGATTCACATTTTCCATGAAGGCTCTCAAAAATCCTATCAGACTTGACCACCATGACTGAATCAAGAATCTGTCGAAGTACCTCAGTCTCCCGGGAGATAATTTCTTTAGCATCTTTGATCTTGAGCAGCCCATCTAAAAAGCAAACGATTCCCCTAATGCTAAGAATACAAGAAACAAGAATTCCGCTGGGTGTATGAGGATGAGAGGGAAAACCATGCAACAAAACTTCCCAGAAGACCTTAGATCGGATTCCCGAAGCCATTCTGTCGACAGTTCCATCCAACTTCAACAAAATGTCATAAACAGACTCCAGCGGGCAAGGACTGACTCCACCCTTGTCAAGAAGCTCATTTTGGATGCATTTGTCAAATCCAATATGTTTTAAAAGCAACAGAGGCGAAAATCCGTCAGAAGAGTATTGGCCATTATCAAAGGCTGCAAGGAAAGCTTTCTCATGAACCTGTAAGCATCTACTCAACAAAGAAGACAATATCCTCACCAGCAGTACCACTTGATTCGCACCAAAGACACTGGAAACCAGGCCCTCAGAAAGACTAAGAAACTCATTGTCACTAGATGTGTGCTCTGACCAGATTGGACTAACCGAACTAATTGCATTCTTTCTGCAATATTCCCAGATGCCAGCATTAAGTAATGACAGTAGCAGAGACAGCCATGAACCATTCCTCAAAAAGTCCCAGCCTAATTCCCCAATGTCCCCTGATGTTTGCACAGTATGCAACTGTTGTAGCACACTAAACACCACCTGTGGAAAGTTAATGCCCTCACCAATAATACCACAGTGGCCTAGAACTGAATGGCTAAAGTAGAAGAAATGCTCCATATTTGAGGTCTCAATGGTTTGCAGGCCACGCCAAAAGGGAAGCAAATTTCCCGACGTAGAGCCGGTGATAGGAACATCCCAACATAGCACAAATATATATCTTTCAAGAATAAGGTCCTCCACCATTGCAGCTCTTTTGCCTCTCCAAAACCCCAGAATACATGAAAAAGAGCCACATACATCGCCCCACTTCAGATTAAACCTTTCAATTGCCAGGTCATTTCTGCATATTGAAGCAGGGAGGGGCGCAATATCAATCAGTTGTTTAAGCAAGCTACTACTGACAGACCCTTCTTTGATACATGAACCCATCACATTCTCCACGGCAATTGATACCCAAGATGACACATGATCATTTAGATTACTAGGAGGACATGATCGGATAAGTGGGGCCTCCCTCAACTTGGATTTCAACTCCAGAAGCAATGATGAAGGACAAGCATGGGGGTAAAATATCATATGACGGAACACTAAAACCAACCTTGAGACTAATAAAGCCCAGCATGACAGCTGTGTACTATCAAAACTAGCAGCAGGAGAATCAATTGTTCTAAGGGAAGAAAATATGAAGTTTGCCAATGCTGCCTTTTCATTTTCGGAGGACAAATGAAATGCCATAAGAAGAATATCAATGTGAAACACAGATGGAAGAGTCTCTAGAAGTTCCTTGAGGCTACAACAGCTTGAACAGACTCTTTTTGCCTTCTCAGAGATGAAATCCACAAATACCTTGTAAATTTTGGTTCTCAATTGACTACCCGCCAAACCAACCCTACAGATAAGAGTGTGAGCTAGCAAGCTTAGGGTCTGGTCATTGTAAACAAAAACACCATTGTCAATATTCAGGATTTGCTCAACAAGGTACTCTTCGAGTGAATCAGATAAAGCATGGAGCGAGAGAAGGTTGTTCAAAATTTCAAAGCAGAGTTCATAGGTATACCCAATCTTCCTCTGTTCTTGTAACGCAACACCACTATCAAAAGTCCTATCTTCAGAACAGCAAGCCTGACAGTTGAGAATTGAAAGCAGAATATCAATATGGAAACTACTAAGCTTTTTGCAACCATCCTTGTATATAGAAGGATTCCATTCAGGACAAAACACACACAATTTTAGAAAACTGAACAGTTCTGTGGCAGCTTGAATTGGCATATTACAGAAGTTGGAGACAGAATTGACTGCAACAGTAGGTTGATCATTTCCATCAGCAGATCCTACTGAGCGACCACCCTCAGAGAAAAGGTCTCCAAAGAGTGCTTCTTCTTCATGGCAAACCGCACTTTCTGGTTCAGAGGAACTGACCACTTTTGTACCGCATGAAAATGATCTCTCCAATTTTGGCTTTAATTTCACGCCCTCAGAATGAAGAAAATGAACAAGATGTATCAGATTGTCCACCCACTGATTAGATGAAGAGAATATTATTTTCAGTAGTTCCTCACTTCTGTGCTTCTTTAGCAAAGAGACTTTCTCAAAACAAGCATGGAATGAAGGGGGACTTTTCTGGAAATCATCAAAACCACCAATGTGTTCTTTATCGAACTCCTGATGTGCTTCTTTTTTAACATCCTCGATGAGTTTCAGCATGTAAATAACAATCCGGGGAAAGTAAGCCAGTGGGGGCTTTTGATTAGCAGCAGACTTGTTGTACCTCCATATACTGGTATCCAAGTTGTCCAACATAGAAGCTACTACACATGCCTGGATGTTTTGAAATACAAAGCTATTGCAGAAAATACTTCGGACAAGTTGAAGAAATTCATCCAACAGCAACAATATGGGACTTTCAAAACTACTCTCAGAAGTAGCATCAATGTTCACAAAGTCAAATTTTGGCCTGAACAAGCTAGGCAGAACACCAACAAATGAAGCAACAGCATTCAACAATTCAACATTGTATTCGACATATGGAATGCTCTTTGTAAGAATACTGAGTACCTTGAGTATCCTCACACAGAAAAATAATCCCTTGTGAAAATTTGTACCCACAGTTTTATCATCAAACATATCAGGAAGTTCAAATAGTTCTTTGCAGAGTAAAATGAGACGTTTGATGCATCCCAAATGAACAACTGCCCAATGCTGAGATAATGAAATCAACTTATAGAA
The DNA here is from genome assembly GCA_025631255.1 of Cornus kousa. Classification (NCBI taxonomy): domain Eukaryota; kingdom Viridiplantae; phylum Streptophyta; class Magnoliopsida; order Cornales; family Cornaceae; genus Cornus; species Cornus kousa. Next base: position 5,730,624 of record JAOTQH010000031.1, read on the forward strand.
ATCCTGGTGAAAATTGGGTCCTCCAATATGTGAAGTTGTACGATCAGGTTGCATGCATTCAGAAGCTAATGTCAAAAGGAGCCGATCCACTGGTTTCTCTTCCATTGAGCAACTTCCCCCTTTTCAAAGCAAGTATGAAAAACATGGATTAGAAAATCTTAGTCTGAAACAATGAAATAGAAAGATTTGATTAAGTTAACACCAGCAGTACCTTGAAGAGTGCATGTATTGTGTTTCTGCAATTCAAAACTACCATTTTCAATAGAAAACATTGGTAACGAGTCTACAAGTGTATTCACGGCAAGAGGCAGCGATGTATCAGACTCTTTATCCATTCCCTCAACTAGAGCTGTCTCCAACAGCTGTACCATATTATTCTGTGAATCAAACAACAGGTAGTCAGAAAACAGTTAAAGATAAGACAGACAAAGAGACAGAGAGACATGCACAAAACACAAGGTGCCGTACAAAATATTGAAACAGAACAATGACAGATACCATCGTCACTATTAAAAAAGAGTATGCCAAGGAAGAGGAAAAAAAAAAAAAAAAAGGGTTGTCGATGTCAGGATCCTATGTTGAACTGATGGGGAGCCTTTAAGATCAGATCCTAGCAGACCATAGAATCAAATAAAAATCATAAGATTCTACACAATGAAAAAGCTGATACTTGATGGTATTTGTGCATCTTAAGATTTCCACAAAGTGCATAAAGAATAAGCCTAATACTCATAAAAAGATAATAAAAATAAATAAAAAATAAAATAGAAAAACATTTGGAGCACATCCACATGCCCTCTGCAATAATTTTGAAGCACATTAGCCCTCACAAATCTAAAAAATCAAAAGAAATTTTAATTCGCATAACAACATCGGTGCTAGCACATTACAATAGCAGATGCAAACATTGAAATGAAAAAAGTTAATGAGAACACAACCCATTAGAATTTTAATTTACATAAGAAAAGATCATGTTATAACATACTAAGGGCACTCTGGTCATTAAAGCTTTGTGGAAGAGCTTATGATATTGGGGAAAACAAAATGAGCACTAGGACTTCGATAAGAGATCAAGTAGTTTGAAGCAGACTTACTGTTTTTGAGGGGAGAGAAAGATCAAAGTTGATTAACATGAAGCAGTGTTGCAAAGTATACTTTTGTTCTCTTCTCTATAACATTTAGGGTTAATTACACCCACACCCCCCGAAGTTTGCTCAATTGACAGCCAGATGAAAGTTAACTCATTTTTGGACAATGACACCCCGTCAGTTTTTTCATTTTAAAAAATCAGTGAAATATCTGTATTACCCTTCATTATTTAATTCATTAATTATGACAAAATATCAAAGGTGGAAACTGACCAAAAACACCCATCACAATTACCCTTTATTATTTAATTTATTTACTACTTTCTCCCTCTAACCTATCAGTCACCCTCATCATGCTCTCGTTGATTGCAAATACGCCGGCGAGATTGAGGGACTTTCTCTCTCTTCTTGCAGACGAGCCCTTCCTCGCCCACCACCCAACCCCTTTCTCCAAACCCCCTTACCCTTACCCTTTCCCTTCACCCATCGACGAACCACCACCTCCCAACCAGAAGACCAGGTAGTTGTGCACAACAGTTGCTATCTGGCAACACATATCAATGCACGCTCAGAGTAGTGTGCCTTGGCGATGATCCAATTGAAAAGCTCACCGTCGGCACAAAGCTCCATCACCAAATTGTTGAGGCCGTTGGATGGTCGAGATCGTGATGGGACGGAGCCACCAGCTTCGCTTGCGGCATGAGCCATGAGGGCGGAGTTGATTTGGGGAGGAAGAATCTAGAAGACCCATGCAAAGAATCTGGTTATATACATATATATTTACATATGCTAATTGCTAAGTGTTACGACCCTAATTTTCTAATAAAATGCTCTGATACCAATTTTGTAACGACCCGAACCCAGGGGTCCGAACAGTTAGTCGGGTCTTTACTCGAACCCGAGGTTACCTAAGTTTATCCACATCACTTCTAGTGTCACAAATACCGTTCTTAAAATATATTTATGCTTCACCAAGGCCCAATGTGAAATTTCCTAAGCTTAGGATGAATAAACCGAGAGAAAAAACAAGGAAAGGCCAAGCAACATCACTTCGGTCGACTGAAGTGAAGCTTCGGTCAGCTGAAGCAAAACCCCTTGCACCGGTCAGGCGAAATGGCCAACCGGTCAATCGGTTGAGCACTCAAAACTTCCAGAAGTTATTGGAAGAATCGGTCGACTGAAGTGCCCATTTCGGTCGACCGAAATGTGTCAGCAAGCCCTGAATCAGCTACTGGATTGCTGTGCTTTATGGAAATGAATATGGACAATGTGGAAGTTGTGCAACCCACCCAAAACTTGTTCTAACACACTGAAAATGACATACTACATTCCATCTAGTTGAAAAACAAGCCTTATATACCCAATACATGATCCCAATATGATTTACAAGTGTTGCTACATCATTATATCAAGATTACAACATTAGCTATCATGAAATTATAAGTACAACCACATGCTACAAAAATTACACAAGCCATACAAAACTTTACAAAATGGGATCTAATCTCAAAAAGGTAATCGAAGGTGGTCCTCTTGTGACGGCCCAAGTTTTTCAACCTGGTGCGTCAGTGATGACCTGAAAGTTGACCCAAAAATGGGTCCTAAATGCAGAAGTAGAAGAAAAAGATGGGCTCTAAGGATGTACGTCACCCCTAAGGTACCCAGAAAACTCCCCATGAAGTCACGGAAGAAAGGAAAGCACTAAGTATTCGTTCGGCACTCAGCAAAGCCGAGCTCATCTTCGGCACCCAGCAAGGCTGAGCACCTCTTCGGCACTCCAAAAGGGCTGAGCACCTCTTCGGCACTCCAAAAGGGCTGAGCACCGGTTCGGAACTCAGAGAAGCTAAGCACCGGTTTGGTACTCAGAAAGGCTGAGCAACCTGCTCGGCACTCAGAGAGGTAGAGCACTACTTTGGCACTCACCGAGGCAGAGTACCACTTCGACACTCAACACGGCTAAGCAGGTGTTTGGCACTCATCAAGGTCAGATGTTCTGACCTACATAGTCAGATGTTCTGAATAAAGGTCTAAGCATTCTGACAAGGTTCAAGTGTTCGGACAAAGGTTCATGTGTTCGGACTTCTAAAAGACGAATAGAAGGGAATAACCAGCCGATCGACAGAACAGAAGGCAAACATC
>JAOTQH010000031.1:5764293-5794340 GCA_025631255.1 Cornus kousa
CAGATAGCTCAACCACGCTAGGGCGACTCCCTAGTTCCCTCTAGGTTACATTAACCTACCGGCCCGTTGGTGACTCCACAGCGACCGGGTTTTATCAAAACCATATTTCTCAAATTTCTCCCTAAAATCCCCTTTCACTTTCATTTCAAAACACTTTCCCTTTTTCTTTCATGCCCAATGCTTGTATGCATATCACATGTCTTTTTAATACTATAGGAGAACATTAATCTTACTCAATTAACATACTTCATCACAATTTCTCTAACAATTTAACAAGCATTCTAGGCATGAAAATTTACACATTAAGCATGCTCTCCTACAAGAATTCTAAAGAAAAATACACATGCTTTCAAGTATCATTTCTAGCAAGTCTACAACATAATAAACATGAAAATTCAACACTTAGACAAGGAAATTGACACTTAAGCTTGTCCTTCACGTAATTCAATTAACATATGTAATCATAAACTCCATAATTAACAATTTCGTTAACTCTAAGGTAATTAACTCAAATTTAACATGATAAATAACAATTAATGAGGAACAACTCACAAAGGAACAAGAAAAACATGGATTAGGAACCCCTACCTCAAGAATTACAAAACCCCTAATTCCAAGCCCTAGATTTCAAAAATCCTAGGGTGGCCAAAAGTATGAATTGCTCCTATCAATGTGTAGACCTCAACAAGCTCTTCAATTTGCCACAGACGGCACTTAAAATCTCCAATTGATGAGAGAGAGATCCAAAGTTGAAGTTGTAGAGAAAGAAAAAGAAAAATGGAAAATTAAGAGGGAGAGAGAGACACATGCGGGAGAGATAGAGAGAATTGGGAGCAAGGGTGTGGTCTTGCAAATACATGTGTGGCCATCCTTGTGCCACTTGTCACCATCCAATGGTTACTAACTTTTTGTCAAGTTACTATCATGACCTTGCCCTTCCTCTACAATTCCAAGCTTGCCCTCTAAAAAATCTATCTCTAACATATAGATACAAATATAAGTATATGCTTGTGAAATGACTACAATGCCCCTCACTTAGAATGAGAAAACCGGGAGAAGTTCTCGAGTCCGGAAATTGTCTCGACTTCCAAAAATTCTAAAAAAAATACCGTCACCTTTAATTGACTTAAAATGATTTAAAATGCATCTCTAGAACCCTCAGCTAGAGAAAATGACTAAAATGCCCTTCGACACCCATATGGCACGCAAAACGAGGATGGACGAAAATGCCCTCGAAAAGAAATTTCTAAAAAATTGGAAAATGGCAAAAATTGTAAACCTCACGGTTTATAAATGCAACATTATTGGATTAAAATTTTTCATTTAAGAGCTTTTTTGGTACAATTTTTTTTTTTTTTTTTTTTTTGACGTTTTGTTTCAATCCAAAACAAAACCAGTGTTTTGTTACAAAATTAGTGTTGATCGTTATAGTATCAAACGCTACAATACGGAAATATATAAAAATATCAAATTAGTGTTTTAATTTTTGACCATCATTCACGAAACGTTTCGATATTGTACAAAACAAAACAATTTTTTATTAAACATTTTTTTTTCACTGTTCACTACAAAACGTATATCAAACAGATCTTAAATAAACCATTCCATCTGTCCATTTAGTAGGGACAAACCCATCTCACAAAATGCATATATACCCACCTTGATGTCAAATAAGGTTTCAATGGCACTTGATAGCTCCTCCATATTCATATTCACCAGTAGCCTTAATGGAGCACTTAATGAATGTGTCTTCCATATCCATATAAAATTCCCACTGTTTGGCTTCTTAGGGCCACTTTCTTAGGATTTGATACAAAGCAAAATTAAAGCGAGAGTGACTAGTAAATAAGTTTTTGCCATCATTACCATGTCTCACAAGTTGGCACACGAGCTTCCCTGTTAAAAAAAATATATTGTTCGAGAAATTATTACATAATTTCGAGTTAATCATCAATTAGCACATAAATAAGTGTATGAATTTTACGTGAATTTTAGTGAATTTTATTGCAATGTTATGAAGATCAATAGTTCTAGACTATGCAATAATGTGTTATTCTTAGACATTGTGCACCATATTATACTAGCAAACAAAAAAATAAAAAAATAAAAAAATAAAAAAATAAAAAAATAAAAATAAAAAAAACAGAAATTTTCTTAGTTTGACAAGTTTCTTCATCTACGAAGGAGGGGAGATTAAAATTCACTGACACGATGTGGGAAGACGTTAATAGGAGTATTCAATTACTCGAACTTACTCTCAACCCTCTCAAATACTCAAAAAATAAATAAATAAATAAATAAATAAATCTATAATTATTCACTTGAATTCAACAAATAAGATACATACAGGTCTATAATAGAGTTCTACACCAAATTCTTTGCTAGGTTTACAGTTCTTTATTAGTCCAGGGTTTCTTGAATTTCTCTTAGCAAATTAAAACTTAAAATTGAAATATATTTTAAAAAAAATACCATGAAATTCTTTTCATCCAACTATCTTAATTATATTATGAAATATGAGAAAGCCAGTGACTAAGATTTCCTCAAGTTTGTAAACTCTCCTTAATTATTCTTCGGAATTTGAGGGGAATGATTGATAAAGGAGTGGGTGTTGGGGCCACTCCTAGTACTCCACCATCCAAACAGCAGTCCATGACAATTGGGATAAATAACCCCGCGAAAGTTCAATCAAACTCATAAACAGCCACAATATTTTTCTTATAATTTTTTAATAATGAAGTACTCCTTATTATACTTGTATATAATTTTATTGGTAGGGTGTAACGGTAAAAACTTGATGGAAAATATTTCTTAGACCTACTTGTTAGACATACTTCTCAAAATGAAACAACAAAGGCCATTGATCATTTGAAGTGGAGCCTAAAACAAGTCTACTTCAGGTCAACAATGACTTTAATTGTTTCACTATGAAAGTTGACTTAACAAGTATGTCTGAATATCATTACTTTTAACAAATTTGATTTGACAAGTAGGCGGTCACTTGTTTTGCAAATAATTGTCCATCCCCAATGGTCCGACTTGGAGATGAGACATAAATTAATTAATTTAGATATTTGAATAGGGAGTCAATTCGTGTGTGTGTGTGTGTGTATTTCAAAGGAATTTCTTACAAAGCCATCTCACAAAGTGCACACAACCTTGGTGCATGCTTTTAGTCAAAAAAAAAAGGCTTCAATGGCTCATGATAGCTTCTCCATATCCATATCATGATTAAGTTTAATGGAGCACTTATGTCTCTCCTAAAAAATACCAGATTCAAGGAGAGATGCCAATGTTTGGCTTCTTGGGGTGAATTGCTTGGAATTAAAATGACTAGTAAAAGTTTCCAAAGTTGTATTTCTTTTTAAGTGTTGTCACATATGCTTCCCCTGTTTTAAGATAGTGATGATAGTGTTCTTCATAGACATTGGTGCACCAAACAGACATAATGTATAGAACCTTACAATCTCATAGTACACAAGCAAGCAAAAGAAATCAAAATTAACTTGGTGTGACAAAATTTATTCTTAGTCTGAGAGAAAAAAAAATAAAAATAAAAATAAATAAATAAATTAATTAATAACAGGAAATTGAAGGGCGTTTACAAGAGCATTTTGTTACCTAAACTTGCACTTAAACCTGTCAAAGACACTCGAATCTCTAATTGTTGACTTGAAATCTTTAATAGAGTTCTTCTACTCCAACTTATTTGCTAGATTTATAGCTCCTTATTAGTCATACAGTTTGTGAACCAATTCCATGCAGTCGAACATAAGCGGAATAGGACTATAGAATAAAAACCTTCCATAAACCGACCAAACGAGTAAATTGAGACATATGACAGCATAGGCTGAAGATTGCAATTCTTGAATTTACCATATAGGTGCAAAGGTTAGTATAAAGGTAAAATCCATGAGCAAGATAAAAAAAAAATCGTAGGTGTTGCTGCTAGCACCCATAAACGAGTGAATCTGTATGTATCATAAGAAAATACTTTAATGCTCCCGAAACAAATTTCTGGCTCTGTCCTTAGCCACAAACATATTTTCGAAGGCACCATGAGAGTTGGCTTTGCGAAGATTACTTGGTACAACCTATGATAGCACCCTGATAGTTACCTTTGTGAAGATCACAGGGCACAACATATGCCATAAACTTTTTCGAACTTGTATTTTCTATTTCCTCAGAAATTGTAAGAACCTCATTTTATCACTTCTAGTGTGTGGAGTAGGGGAAGAATATATAGGGTAGCGAGTCTCTGAGCCTCTACCACATGTTTTAGACCAAGCAAGGACATTACAAAATATGGGTATATGAGCTAGTGATAACATAACCACACACTTATGCTTCAGGAATAACTGATGACTGCTTAAATCCAAAGTCCAAACAAAGCATCTGACAAAGAACCCACTGCAGGTCCTTCCTTATATAGAAGGAAAACCAACTAGTTTTTTTCTTTTTTAAAAAAGTAGAGAACACCCCATATTTGTATCTAGGGGACCACACGAGTAAAGGTTATGTAATTATCAGGAGGAATTCAATAAAAAAATCTTTGTACTGGTAATCCTATAAAGCCCTTCTCAATTTCATTAGCTGATGTTGCGATTAGGTGCACCGAATTGGATTTTTGGATTTGGAGTTGAAGAAAATTCGGTTAAACTTCTGACTGTGTTTAGTTGCATGAAATTGGAGTCTTGGAATTGAAATTGGTGGAATTGAAGAAAATATTAGTTCAATTTTCCGAGTTGTTCCATACAGCAGAACACAACCTAAGAGTTTATACCGAATTCCAAATTCAAAACGTCAATTCAATACTCTCAAACATAACATAAAAACAGTGATATGATAAGGCGTCCTTACTAAGTTTGTGTCCTCATCATCATTGAATCTAGTAAGTTTGCTATGCGAATCAAGGGCGCATCTAGGGGGTGGGCTGGGTAGGCTTGAGCTCATCCCAATTTTTTTTTTTTATTTTTTTTATTTTTTTTTATTTTTTAACTGTAGTCAATTTTAGCCCAATCTAAAATATATATATGTATTACTAGTATTAACTCACCTAAAAAAATATTAACCAATCCCACAAACAATTCCTGCAAAGCGCGAGCTTATTGAGAGTGACTTTGTCACAACAATTTTGTTTTAGTACCAAGTCGCTTGCCTAGAAAGAGATTGCTAGTAATGGCTATATTTCGTAGGCATGGGATGAACAAAACAGACAGAACTACCAAATATTAGGAAATAGGCTTGCAGGAGTATACCAATAGAGAGCTAATAGCTTGATTGTCAATTTGTCATGTTCTTGATCTAGAATGGAGATGGGTACCAAACTAAGAATGTGTACAAATGTTTCCAGTTTATTTATGCTATCCAATTGAGACAAGGCAGAATCTTAAGATACAAAATATGAATAAAACAGTCCTATTAATTTCTATAGCTCCAAACAGGCTTCTGAATTTTTTCCCCTATGTCCAGTAAATGCAAACAAATAATTATATCAATAAGTTTGCATGATAAAACAATCATATTTCCAACAGAGCATTCACATGACCTGAATAAGGGTGTTTTGTTTTTTTTGTTTTGTTTTTTTTCTTTTTCTTTTTCTTTTTCTTTAAGGGCAAAAATGTTAGGAATAAATGGTTAGTGGGGAGAAGGTGCGAAGGCTCGAAGTCGGGCCCCGAAACAACGGGAAGCAAACCTGCCACTTAGATTAAGATGGCATTCACGAACAGAAGAAGACCAACTTTGGACTACTGTAGAGCATTTGGTGCATGAGATAAATCTCACCTTCGAGTCATGCATGCCCAAATGACTCATAAAGGTCATCTGCTAGACTGAAATTAATTTTTTTACCTTTTTAACCAATCCACATTATTTGTAAGTGGAATCAGAAAAAATATATACAGAGAAAAATAAATTTTCATCCTTCATTCACCACAGTTTCAAGCTTTTGGTTGCAAATTATTGAAATATAATAAACTAAAATTAAAACCTGCCACAAACTCAATAAACAACGTTTACTATTTGATAGCCAAAGTAGCTCCACTAGGCTCTTCAAGTAATCATACTTGAAGGGATATTCTAGTGGTGATTATTTTGATTCTCATTTGCTCCTACAACCATTACTGGTTAAGCGAAAGTGGGGTTGTGCTGTACAGCATTAAATAATTTCCAAACATCACGTTTTGTGAATAGTCCGATATAATACTGTACCGTGATTGATTCCGAAGAATAAAAATCATTTTTTCCCTTCTAAAATGGAGGATTAAATAAAAAAATTGCCAAAAAATATGGTTGGGGATGTTTCTGATTTTTCAAATTGGAAGACAGAATTAGCAGCTGAAGATGGGTTAATCGTTCAATTGCACAAACCCTTTAACTCATATTACATGCCTTCAACAATTTTAGTATCGTATTTTCATTTATTTTTTTGGAAAGGGTTAATTGCAGAAAACCCCTCTCACTGTTATATAACCATTTTACATGTAACTCCCTTCTATTAATGTTTGATGCAAATTACCCCTTCAATTACCAAGACTTTTGCACATGAGTCCTTTTCCGTTACTGGCCCGTTAAATCCAAGGACCATAAAATTATCAAATTGACCATATTAGCCTTTTAGGTTGGGAATGTCTAACTTAACCCGTTCTGTACTGAAGACAGATTTGAGATCAATATAATAAGAAATAGAAAAAGATTTTAACAGCCATGCGCAGCCTTATTTTTGTCTATTTGACAAGCGGATGTGAAAGACTATGTATTATCCCATAACAGAGAGACTGTCCAATTCTTAAAATGTATTGATTTAATGAATGCAGTAAATTAAGTGTAGTAAAAGGAAGCCAAACAATACCTTAAATAAAAATGTAACATTTTATTCATTAACTAACAACTACTACAGTGTAGATCAATTACGAATTCCTTTGATTAATAAGAAAACTATATGATCATCCATTATGACCGGTTAATTATATGATCATCTCCATAATAATTATTGATTGACCCAAGTGTTACAAGCAAGCTAGAACAATTAATAAGAAAACTATTTGATATATTCCATTGGGCTTCCTTAAAAAATGTACCCTCCATTATGACCAGTTAATTATATGATCATCTCCATAATAATTGGTCGTGGCTTGATTTTGGATGGTCATCTTGTTATTACCTTCCCTTCCTTGATCCAACTGAGCCAATGCATCATCTAGGTTCCACAAGTCACTCCATAAGCCATCCTCCATGATGGCGTCGAACCACGGTGTAACATCTTGATACATCACAGGCAAGCATGGATCCTTCACAGTAGAGTACATGGCAACCATCTCTTCCTGGCCTTGTGCCTCGGTCTTCTTCTCGTCGCTCACAGCTTCTTCATAAGGTAATAACACCTTATTATTTATGTCATCTTCTTGCTGCTGTTGTGTCTCCATAAGAAATCGAGCTTTTCTCTTCTCTTGCATTTGAGAGGGCTTCCCTTTCTTCTTGAAATGAGTTCTCCAGTAGTTCTTTATCTCATTATCGGTCCTTCCAGGCAAGTATCGAGCAATAGTAGACCATCTATACAATAAAAATTAACCACATATATTAGCTAATGTGTGTGTGTATATATATATATATACATATTTGGAGGGAAAATGAGAGAGACATTACTTGTTACCCCACAGGGCATGTAGTTCAATAATAATGCCTTCCTCTTGAGGTGTCAATTGGCCTCTCTTAAGACCTGGCCTTAGATAGTTCACCCACCTCAGCCTGCAACTCTTCCCATTCCTATTCAATCCTGAAAACCGAAAAAAAAAAAATAATAAATAAAATAAAAAATATTTATTAGTGAAAAACATATCTTGAAAACATAGGGTAAAACAATGAAAATTTATAGTGTGTGTGAATTAGTACCTGTAGACCTAGCCACGTAACTCCACCTTCCCTCTCCATGTATGCTTATGAATTCAGTAAGCAACTTATCCTCCTCGGGTGTCCATGGTCCCTTCCTCCACCCTTGCTCCGGAGCTCCCCAACCCATCAGCCCAACCATATTCGAACTTCGATCACTCGTAAAATATATTATATTTGTCTCCAATATGTATAACACAAATTGCATCACAGATTCACTTCTATATATATACCTCTCCCACTACACCAGTCACTTCAAGTCCTTTTTAGCAACTTAGTGATCTCATTCCCACTCATCTTTCAAAAAAAATAAAAAATCTCCCTAGCTCTCTATTACATACCAAGTACTCTTTTGTCCCCCAATTTTCACACAGGTGTCACCAATTTTCACACAGGTGTCACCAAATTGTGCTCTATGCAGATCTGTGACCAACCACAATCAACCAAGTGTAACATCTAAATCCTCGTCACCGTATCACAAAATGTCACACTCTTATATATTCCAAACATCACAATTCCGTAACACAAAAACACATTCATCGTCACAAGATTAAAGAGAGCTAGCCACATATAATCTTGATTATTCAGTGGGTTGTTGATGTTTTCCTTGTGAAAATGACTTCTGCACCAATTGCAGCGCGACACTTGGTCAACGGGCGTAATTCTTAATTGCTTGCTTTAGAGATAATCAAGTACTACTAATTATGATTGATGTAAAAGCTAGCACATCGAAGCTTCTGGGATGCTAATTTGGGTAATGGGGGATTAGAATATGTGAAAATGGACTACTTTGATGTGTCATCTAGCAGACGCGTGGCGATTTTCGTGTAGTTAAGTACATTTTTTTGAATAATTAAGCTTTGTTTAAGTAGCTAAACTTAATAATCTATTAGCATAATGCCATATATAGGTATTTCTGGTTTAACTTAAACCATTCATTAATATAAAGTTTTAAAAGATTATGAGAGTTGAGTTAAAGATCGAGTAAAAAGTTTTGAAGATCATAGTATGTAATGGTTGATTTGATAGACTAAAAAGAAGATTCAAAGCTTTTTGGTCTTCCCCCTTCAAAGTGGAGTGGTATTTGGAAGGCATTTAAAATTTTTTTTGTTAAGCTTGTCATCAAGTGTTGTTAATCATGCAATGTTTTGAGTGATGAAGCTCAATCAAGGGCCAGAAATGCACACTTTTTGTGAGAGTTCATCTGAGCCGTCCATGTTTAGAATAAGTAGTGGAGAAGATGCCGAAGAAATCTTTATTAGAAAAACGTGTTAATCTTCGCGCCTCTCTCTTTACAGATCATAGAAGATATTAATTGTTGGTAGCAAAAGGCTTCTAGATGAATCTAGAGTTGATTCATATTGGATTAATTGGTAGATTATCTACTAATGCATATTGGATTAATTAATAAATTATGGTGTTGGATTAAGGAATGATTAACAACTCTGAATTTTCATACCTAAACATATATCGAACAAGAGGTATATTCAATTTAACCTGATGGGTAATGTGAAACCTGATAAACATTGTATACTAAAGTCCAATTTTGGGGATTCAACTAAATTTATAGGGAGTATTTTAGTAATTTTTGCACTTATTATATTGTCCTAGAACGAAAATATTTATTTATTTTGAGTTTTCTAATGAGAGAGAGAATGAGAGGGAAAAAAAAAAAAAAAAAAAATTTGATATATACACTGGGAACAAATTTTTCATTCTTCTAACCTTTGGCATAGAGCTTCAACTGAATATAAAGCAACACATATATAGTCTTATCAGAAGACTAATTTAGTTAGTTATATATATATATATATTGTGGTCAGTGATAGATTATATCGGAGAAAATATATACTGTAATAAATATTGAAGTAAATTTGGATGGAACATGGTGATTTAAAGCCATAAAGGACAACTAATAGTGAAACAACTAATGATATCCTGTGAGAGTCGTGAGACCTGCATTCTAATGGGCTATTAATTTCAAATTTGTATTTTGGGCCTGTCGTTCTTGGGATTTGTTTGGGCCTTTCCACTCTTGAAATGTCTGGTCTTTCGGATTCTTCCAGGACTTAGGCCTTGATGCCCCTTTTGGGCTTTTGGAGTATATACCCCAGTATCCAATTCTGTATTAGATTTAACATGTCTTATTCAGAATCTATATGAATTTGCCTTTTGAGAGTACCGAATTAGTAAAATAATTGACGTAATGATTTAAAATTAGAAAAAAATTAATTTAAAATTTTAATTAAATTTTTTTGACTTTTAATTTAACTCACGAGTTAATTTGGTGCTCCAAACAAAATGAAAGTTTTGTTTCACCTAATTCAGAACTCTACCTAACATATATACATATTGTAAATGTATTATAAAGATTTTTAGATCGTTTTTGAACTATTCATCTAAAATACTTTTTAATTGTGATTTTTGTAACTTTCAACGTTGCAATTTCTTACGATTTTTTTGGTCTAATATTTTAGATTTCACTTAACACATATATGGTTTACAAAATTCAACTAACCATAGGTTTTCATATGTAAAACTAGGTCAAACGTTAATCTAATATCTAAATTTATCCAGAAGGAAATGCAAATTAACTTTAGACTGAAAATATATACTATATATATATATATATATATATATATATATATATTGTTGTGAAAATTCGCTACCCCATATTAAAGTTGTCAAGTTTGGAGCGACTTTTCACTTGATGCAGTATTCTAGAAGAAAAAAAATATTATTCTTTGAGAATTAAAAATCAAAAAATTGTTCAAAACTTGTTTAGTTAAACCTTTTTTTAAGAATTGTTTAATGAGAAAAAAATATGTTTCAAATAACAGCCTTTTGTAATTCAAAATAAGTTTCTAAATTTTTAAAAAATTATTTTCGAAGAGACAATCAAACAAGTTCTAATAGTTTATCAATTCCGAATTAGACAACAAAAACTTACCACGTAAATATGTCAAACAATGTGTCGAAACTTCAAATAACAACCTTTTATAATATATTCAAAATAATTTTCTAAATTCTTAAAAACTTATTTTCGGAGAGACAATCAAAGAAGTTCTAATAGTTCATCAATTCCGGATAAGACAACAAAAAGTTACCACGTAAATATGTCAAACAATGTGTCGGTACTGTGTGTGTGAACAATGTCCGTACTCTGTTACGTGTGTGTGTGGACAGGGACGGAGCCAATTAAGGCCCAGAGGAAGGACGTGCCCCCCCTCACTTTGCTCCAACCTACTGTACATAGGTACATTTTTTTAGTATATACATATAATTATATGATAATTTTAAATAGTGCCCCCCTCAAAATTTTAAATTCTTCCAATTTCCTTTTGAAAAAAAAAAAAGTTACGTATATCCCTTCTTAAATATACAAAATATATTTTCTTTTCTAATTTTTGTTTCTTTTTTAAAAAATTTCTTTTTTCACTTGTGTATAATTATGTATTTTTCTTTTTCTTTTTTTAAACTTATTTCTTTTTATGATTGTATTTAATTAAAATATTATTAATAAATATTTTGATCCTTATATTTGTAATTATAATTTTTTTTACACTATTTATTTAACATATTATTTTATAACTATTTTTTTGTTATTTGCTACTTAAAAAAATTATAACACTGTGCCCCTATGAAATAAAATCCTGGTTCCGTCCTTGTGTGTGGATCATGATTATCTGAGTTAATAATGCTATTGCCTCTTGCAAAAGTTCAATTACGTGATCTTTAACAAAATTTAGTACCGCATCATCTAGTAATAAAAATAAAAACCATTGGTGCGGAAGTTGAGCTTTTCCACTTGTCACATACTATTTTTCCTTTCTTTTTTTCAAATTCGAAATAACCATATTATGTAAGCGTGTACATCTGACACTTCTCAAAATTCCTGGCGACAAATGAAAACAGACTATGTCGTGCTCCAAGATGCTTGGCCAGGTATGGGTGTTCAACCATTAAAACAGCTGGTTTTTCCACTTCAAGGTTTTCTTGTATTTGTGTTGATCATTTTCTCTCTCTTTCTTGGCCAAGAAATCCTTCCAAGACAAAAAAACCAAATCAAATAACCTTGGGTTTGTGAGACGGGAGGTTTTAGAAAAATCTTTTAAGAATTTTGAAAATAGAAGACTGTTTGGGGAAAACTATAAGGCAATTGTTTTAGTTTTTTTAGGTTAATCACAGTGGCACCCTTTTAGATTTGATCAAATATCACAATAAAACATTTTTTGAAATGTAACTTTCATTGTGAGAACAATTTTAACATGTAAAAAGACATTGTTACTTATTTGACTTTATGTTGACTTACTAAATGGATGTTTGATGTATTAAATGACATTTCTACCCATTAAACCAAATTAAGTGACCAAAATACCCATTAGAATATATGTGTATATATATGCATAATTTTACAAAAAAAATCATTAAAATCCATAAAATAGATAAATTTAATCCATAAAATAGATAAATAAAACCCAAAAAATAGATTGCTAGCTTAATTCTTCACAGACACTAATTCTTCATATATATACACACACACACAGACACAAATGGTATGTTAGGTTGGAGGGAAGGATTGAAGAGGGATGTATGAACCTTTTCATGTTTGATTGCAGAGAAGGGAAAAGAGGGAAGAAGCATCCTTCCTTTCTTCTTGTTTTTCTATCCGGCCAATTTTGGGAGAAGGGAGGAGAGAGAAAATGAATAACTATATACACATATACAATTTTTAATTAACCTTTTCAAAAAAATTCAAATAGATACAATGAGGGTACATTAGTAAAAAAAAATATATAAAAACTCTCTTTATTTTCCTTCCAACCAAATAATAATAAATAAATAAAAGAATCACCTTATCTATCATTTCTACTCTTCATTCCATTCAACCAAACGAAAAATGGGAGAGACACATTTTCTTCCCTAAATATATTCCTCATCCATTTCACACACACACACACACACAATTACTTTGTAGTTGGATAAATATTGGTGGGGGTAATTTTGTCCTTATATTATTATGATATTTTATATGAAGAAGGCATTAAAAAATGAGACTAAAAATGTCATTTCATACCCATTTTGATGGTGTTAGTAACAAAAAGGTGATTTGGGATGTGAGGGATGATAAATTAGGGTCAATTTTTATATATATATATATATATATATATACACACATGTATATAATAGTAGTATAGCATAACTAAAAAAGTGAGTTTTGGTAATGAATGTTTTGAATTTTTAATGGGATCAATCAAAATTTAGGAAGATCCTCTGCATTTAAATTGCCCTCAGACTAGCATTACGAATAACATTCAAATGTGGATCGTTGATCCACATGCAATCTCCACATATTAATACCAATATAATACATTAGTAAAAAATATATAAAAATTCTTTTTCTTTTCCTTCCAACCAAATAATAATAATAAAAAAGAATCACCTTTTCTATCATTTCTACTCTCCATTCCATCCAACCTCTCTTCCATCCCTCCAACCAAACGAAACATAATTATTCGAATATACTATATATATGTGTGTGTATATATATATATATATATACACACATAATTAGTGTGTGTATGTTTGTGTATATATATACACACACAGACATACACACCTAGACACCCTAATTCTTCATATATATATATATACAATTATGTTGGTGTAGGTGGATAAATATTGGTGGGGGTAATTTTGTCCTTATATAATTATGATGTTTTATATTAGAAGGCATTAAAAAAATGAGACTAAATAACTTAACTAGAAGAGAGAGAGTTTTGGTAATGAATGTTTTGAATTTTTAATGGGGATCCATCAAAATTTAGGAAGATCCTCTGCATTTAAATTGCCCTCGCATTATTAATTAGAAATATATTTAGATCCAGTGAGGATGTACATCATTCTGACTACTGATTTTGAGCACGTATTTTTAATTATCAAATAAAAATAATAAAATATATATTTAGTTATCAAATTAGATATGATGGTTAGAAGAGGGTGTGCTGTCATAATAATGTATGTCTTCCTCACTAGTGAGAATTTAAGTATTGTTGTAATAACAACAATCCACTTGAACCTCCACATATTAGTAACGTGGCTACCGATTGATTCAACATGTCGAATTGCTCTACCATTAAGACGATTTAATACAACGATAACTAGTATTATATTATAACGAAAAACATAATTTGTTGCACATTGCACACGTTTGATAATGAGTTATTCCACTCACGCAACTTATTGTTACCCATGAAACTACAAACAATATATAGAGAGGGGTCTCCAAATGGGAGGGTCTCGCTTAACATCTAAAATAGTCTTTAAGTTATCAATTTTTACAAATTCTTTAATATTCTAAAATCCTTAACAATACTCCATACATAAATATTTACAAACTCCATCTAACTCCCTCAACTTCTAAAATCTTTTTTAAACTACCACTTTTACAAACTCTTCAATGTTTTACAATACTTTTGCAAACAACCAACGAGGTAAGTTCTGGTGGAGAATTACATGACTGCTCCCTAGGCAGTTAGGGCTCTTTTGTGGCGAGTAGGGTTTCTCCATTGTCCGGCGAGCCAGCGGGAATGGTTTTCTCCCTGTTTAGGTTCACCCATTGGTAGTTCAAACAAATGATCTTCTCTCCAATCTGCAGTTTATTCCCGAGACTAGATCAATGGAGACAGGCTTATTCAACACATTATTATGATGTCCCATGAGTTGATCCGAGGTTTCACTAACAAAAGAGGAACTAACCAAATTGCTTTGAAGGTTGAGCTCACTGAGCCTTATGACTCAGTTAGGTGGGACTTTTTGTAGCGTATTATGGAATTGATGGGCTTTTGGCTCTAAGTGGATCCAGTGGGTTTTGGAGTGCCTTAAATCCACTTGAGACAAGATTGTGACAAAAAATTTCAGACGTATTTCGTGTAATACACGTGTCATAATAAACAGTTTGATGTGTTTGTTGTAACGTGCAAGAAAGTCACTGATACCACTTACTTTAGAATCGGTTATTGTAAATCGACCAACTTAGGAAGAAAAAAAATATAATTTTTTTTTTTTTGATTTTTTTTTTTTTTTTTGAGTAAATTGATAATATGAATGATTTGGGAAAAAGACCAGCCAACATATAAAATATATATAGAGGGGGCATAAATTATTGACCCGGCGCCCCACATTTAGTCGGCGATGACCATACCCGTGGCATGTCTCCACTAATGGAGAGAGACCTCAATTGACTGTTTATGAAGAAGACAAGAAAAAGCTAATGAAGGCGGCATGTTAAATAATCAAGATACATATATATATCCATTGATTCTCTACCTATTTTTTCCCTTTCTTATTATATATATTTCATTAATTAACAACGTTTAATTTTAATGTATGCTACTTGGAAGTAAGCGTTGAATTCCTGAGGACTAGAACACTATATATAGTTATAAAACAATAGGTAATCCTGTTGACTTAATTGCCTTCATCAGTTGCACATATAGAAATTGCACCTTGTTCCTCTTTTAGCCATTATTTATTTATTTATGAGTGTGGCTTTTTTCTTCTTATTATATGTAATTGTGTTTGAGAGTTTGTCATTTATGATTTATGAGAGTGTTTTAAAGATAATGTAGCATCAGCAACCGTTTTTATAATTAAAATTGTATCAGTTTGAATTTAATTAGAGTTGAATTTGTATTGAGATGAACAATCTGAGTCCATCACATGACCCAAATTGTATTTTGTAATTTTAAATATATTATATATTTTTCAAATTATGATTACCCTTTACTTCATTTTGTTTCAATTGAATATTTTTTTGGTATAGAACACTCATATTGATTTATTTACTTTTGAGAATTATTTTTTTAAGGATATGTGTATATATACACATATTAAATTTGGGATTTTAATTTAAGTTTTAAGATTAATTTTCTATTAGGAGAAATCTAATTAGAATGTAACCCGAATTCAACTCGACTTTTAGCATGATCTAACCTTATATTAGACTGAAATATGCAAAAACTGAATTGTTTTTAAAAATAGATCGGAGTTAACTAAATTAGATATCTATCCGAACAACGCGATTAACCAGGCCATGATAGGGCTCGGGCTAGGGCTAGCTCTTCCTAACTCGAGGTCGGATGCAACTCGAACTGGGGTAACATTGCTCATAGTGTGATTGGGCTAGAGTTGACCTTCAACGTACCCTCTTGAGTTGGACCTATTGTCGAAAAGCATCTGCATAATAACTTCTCATATATATATACATATTAGACATGCCAATTAAACTCATATTAATCAGTGATTTTGTATCATACATTACTAAAAGAAAGATGAGTTTTCTTTTAACTATGGCATGCATTTATCTAGTGAAGGTGTATAAAAAAAAAAAATCCCAAAGGTAGTGAAGGTGTATAATTGAATGGTGAGATTGATGAAATATGAATTTTACCACTATTTTCAACTATGTCACGTTTTGACCAACGAAATTATCAATTTGTTTTTATTTTTATTTTTATTTTTTAAGATCGGTCTACTTCAATCAACAGCTCAGTCCACAAAAGTTAAAACATAAGGGTTGAAAAGGTTTGGCACTTAAATTCAATGCATGTCTATGTTAAAAAATGCTTTCCTAACCTCTTGTTCTTGGACTAAGTAAGTGTTGCCATTGTAACCGTTAATTGATACTCGAACCTTCTATCATTTATGCTGTTGGAATTATTAGTAATTAATGCTCATCTTTCTCTCTCCTCACATTCAAATTTGTGGTGGGTGAGATGGATAGCACTTCTAACAATATTGGTGATGCAATGTACCCTCCAATTGGCAAGCTAGTCATTTTCACTTTGTGAGTGGGGAGATGAATAGATTCAGACAATCCTGAACTTTGTTTTGGAACAAATGGCTGAGATATATAATAGAGTTGGGTGATATGACAATTTCTGAATCAATGCATTTGCAATATTACTCTTAGTAAAATTCAAATACTTAACCTCCTTTTTGAGGTGGCGAGATCAAATCATCTGGCATATTTTTCATTTGTTTTATTGCGAAAAATGTCTATTATTTGTCCCAATATTTTGATTAGAATAAAATAATTAAATCAAGTTTATTCTTGTATTTTGTTAGAAACACTCTTGTTCTTTGACCAACTACAATCAAGAAAAGTCAATTTCATAAAATTGTTAAGAAACATTTTTTTCTTTGTACTTTACTATTTGGACAAGTATATATGATATATACTTCCAATAGCTAGCCTTTTATATTATTCTCACCTGCTCTAAAATTTGATCCTTAGCTTATAAGTATCATTACATCTTCCAAAACCATCCCTAAATTAAAGTATTAGCAGTAAAGAAGTGTCTCCATATTTTGCAGAGTCCTAATGAGTTCTTCATCTCTATCACTAAAGCCTGATGTTACTCTGTCCCTAACTTTGTCATCCCCTTCTCCTCTTGAAGCCTTAAAGCCTGAAGAAAGAGGCATTAAACTAATCCAACTCTTGCTAGCATGTGCTAACCATGCCTCCTCCGGCAACCTCCACCGCGCCGACGCCTGCCTCCGCCAAATTTCCCAGCTTGCTTCAGTCTCCGGTGACTCCATGCAGCGGCTGGCCACTAGGTTCGCCTCCGCCCTAGCGGTCCGGCTCGTTAAGCGCTGGCCCGGTCTATATAAGGCCTTGAACCATACTGGACCAGCCGATGTTGAATTGGACCGGTCCAGATCCATCTTTACTCGAGCCTTTCCTTACATGGGCTTTGCCTATGCCATCATAACCCGAACCCTGATCCAAGCCATGTCCGAGGAGCGGATTGTCCACATTATTGATTTGGGCTCGGGTGACCCAAAATTGTGGGTCCCACTTCTTCGGAGCTTGGCCCAGTTGCCCAATGGGCCTCCCCATTTGAAGTTCACTTGTGTTAATAGCAACAAAGTTGTGCTAGAGAAATTAGGTGCAAAGCTTGTTAAGGAGGCTGAGAGCTTAGACATGCCCTTTCAATTCAATCCAGTAAATGTCACTCTAAGAGAGCTTACCGTACACATGCTTAAGGTAAGATCAGGTGAAGCCTTAGCTTTGACATCAATATTAAATCTTCATGTCTTATTAGCCGAGGATGATCGCGTGGATGCACATTTTGGTGTCAACAAGAACAATGTTGTTAAGGATTGTAAGCGAATGAGCGAATTCCTAACAATGTTGCATTCAATATCACCTAAGGTGTTGTTACTAGTCGAACAAGAATCTGATCACAATTTGAACCGTCTGGTGGATCGATTCGTTGAAGGGTTGCATTACTATAGCGCAATGTTTGACTCAATTGATGCCGCGTTCGAAGGATCTTCACATGAAGAGCGAATTGCATTAGAAGAAATGTTTGGAAAAGATATTGAAAATATTATTACATGCGAAGGGCTAGAAAGGGAGAAGAGACATGAACGGTACGCAAGGTGGATGGTTAGGTTCGCCCGAGCCGGTTTCAAACCGGTGCGCCTGTGGTACCACTGCATGGAGGATGCAAAGCAATTGGTGGAGGCTTATGGCTCGGATGGTTATAAGATAATTAGTCAAAGAGGAAGCTTAATGATATGTTGGCATGATCGACCCCTTTATGCAGTATCAGCATGGAATTGTAATAGTTAAATTTTTTCTTTCATTTTATGAATTTCTTGAAAATATCAACATATTTTTGTATGTATAATCAAAGCCTTATGTCTAAATTTCTTCTAATGTTTGATTAAAAGATTACAGTAGTATTGCATAGATTAATATTTTAAACAATGAAATGACAACAAACCATAGATTGACCCAAATAATTAACGGAAGATATAGTTTGAGTTTTTCAGTCGGATGATTTTTTGGGTGGGGTTGTCACTTTGTTGTCACCAATTCAATTAGAAAAATAGAGTTTAAAAGCGTGTTTAGGGAATAGAGGTTTAATAATAATAATAATAATAAAGTGCTTTTAGATTAAGCGTGCTTAGGAAATGGAGGTTAAATAATAATAATAATAATAATAATAATAAAAGGTTTTTGGATGAAGCTGGAAATTGGAGTTTCTGAAATTGTATTTTACATAGTCTCATAGAGGTTATTATCTAATTTTTTTTAGACAATCTAATCCTCTTTAATTCTTATAATTACAAATTTATCTAGATAAAAAAAATGTTTAGATAAATAATATATTTAGCTATAACTCTAAAATCATTAGTCGTATTGATGTCATGATTTTAGTTTGCATATAGTTATACATGCGTATAACTATTAAATACTATAATTATTTCGTTAAATATTATTATTAAATATCATATGTGTAAATATGCATATTTTATTATTAAAAAAAAAAATCTCATATCAAATAGAAATTAATATTCATTAAATATGTTTAAATTATTTATATTTGAGTAATGTACATATTACTTATGGATAATATAGGAAAATTAGTTATAAAAATGCTTGCAAGTTGGGACCAAACAAATTTAAAAGTCTATAATGTATCACTAAAGTGTAACATGTTCTTTTTTATTATTAATAACATTTTTACGACAACTCTACAAATAGGGCATTTATCTTTACAACACCAACACCAAAAGGGCTCGAAATGGTAAAATTACATGGTGGATATTGATGAGTGTTACCATTTTCAAAATTTTCAATTAGAAAATTTGTTTAGCATAATTTTTTATAAGGGCATTTAGGACATTAACCACAGCCTTGGTGTTTTCCAATCTCTCGAAAAACCCTTCCTTTCGACCACGATCACTTCCACGTTTGGCCGTGCCACAAGTATAAGCGACCATGTGGTGTTACAGGAAGTTACATGGTGGTTAAAATGGTAGTAACACTCGTCGATATAGGAAGTTACATGGTGGTTAAAATGGTAGTGACACTCATCAATATAGGGTTTTTATTTTCAAGCATGTTATATATATAACCCATTCCGTTTCATGCACAGTCTTTCCCAAAGCTCTGAGACTTGAAAACAATATTGATTCGAGTTGTAGAAGCCTCCCCTCCTCTCTCTAACACCCTCCGCCGCACCACCAATAGAACCAAAAGCCCCCTCTGAAACATTAGCATTGGATATGGGTGGTTTTGAGAAAACAGGGGAGGAAGAGAAGCAGAGAACCGAAACTGTGCCGTCTGATCTCAACGATTTCACTATCATCAAAGAAGGAGAAGCTGAAATTATCATGCACGCCAAAAATGAAGTCTTTTACAACAAAACCCAGGTCTTCGTTTATCTGATAAAGCTATTATTTTTTCCTTTTTGTTTTATGTGATTTTCAAAGAATGAATGTTGTTGATGGGTTTTACACATTGAAATTTTTTGTGGGTTTGTGTCTGGTATATGATTTGAGTTGAATTTTTGATGGGTTATTGGTTTCTCTGTTGAGTTATGTATTGAATTTTGTTGAATTCTTTGCCCTCTTGAATATTGTGTTGTGTTCATAAAATTTAAATTCTTGTTTTTGATGGGTTAATGTGCTAGATATGAGTGAATTAAACATTTTGACAATTCAAATTTCGTCTTTTTGGTACCTTTAAATGAACAAATTTAGCTGGATAAACAAAGAGAAACAGTTGTTACTGTATCGATTTTTACTGTGATGACTGAATAATTTGTTCAAATTAGGTGCATAAATTATCTCACGAGTGCGATTCTATTAAGAAAATGGAAAATGTGATTGTCTTTTCTTGGAAGGAAGCTCTTGTTCGTATGCTTCCTGTTCAAAATATCTCCTATATGATGGCTATAAAGCTCTTGTTACTATTATCAATGTATTGTCTGCTGTATGTGATTTTTCACTGAAAGATGTTGTTGATGGGTTTTACACATTGAAACTTTTTGTGGGTTTGTGTCTGAGATGTGATTTGAGTATAAATTTTGTTGAATTCTTTGCCTCTTGAATATTGTATTGTGTTCATAAAATCTAAATTCTTGTTCTTGATGGGTTAATGTGTTAAATATGAGTGAATTAAACATTTTAACAATTCAAATTTTATCTTTTTGATAGCTTTAAATGTGCATATTTAGCTGGACAAACGAGGAGAAAAAGTTGTCACTTAATCAACTTTTACTGTGATGACTGAATAATTTGTTCAAATTAGGTACATAAACTATCTCACAGAGTGCGATTCTATTACGAAGATGACAACTTTATATTTCCGGTTCCTGTATGGTAGAATTTTCTTGGATTAAAGCTCTTGTTCGTATTCTTCATGTTCAAAATAGTTCCTATATGATGACTTATCAAAAAAAAAATAGCTCCTATATGATGGCAACTAAACTAGTCACATTTCCACTGAAAGAGGAAAAAAAAACTAAACCTGTCCCATACTTTCATGGACTGATGGACAATCGATTTCGAAATAGCTCCTATTCTTTTTTGGAGTAATTCCTTCCCAAGCCAGTGAGCTTTGTGGTTTCCGATAGAGTACGAGGATTCTGACCTTGCAACATGATGATAACCAGGTGAACAACAGGGACATGTCTATTGCCGTCCTGAGGACATTTATTTCCAAACGCAAATGGGAGCATGGAGCAATGATTTCCAGAAGAGCAAAAACAACACAAAAGGTGTCAGGAGGGAATGTTTCCAAACCAGAAGCACCTGTGGATTCTGCTATGCATAATGGAATATCTAATGGCAAATGTGAAGAGTCAGAAGAGTTATCAAATGATGAATTACTGATCTCAGAAGAAGCAGTCAAAAAACTTGAGGGAAAAGGACAAATGGAGTTGAAGCCGCCGAGAGTTCTTGAGGTGTTTGTTGATTCTGTGTCATTTTATTTTTATTTGGTTTTTTTTATTACATTTAATTAATTTTGTGGAAATTTTAAATAAGTCCTGATTTTAATTTAAGCAACTGCTTTACTTGTGTTGTTATAGGCTTTGTCAGCTTCAGGGTTAAGAGCTTTAAGATATGCCCGTGAAGTAGAAGGTATTGGTCAAGTTGTGGCCCTGGACAATGATAAAGGTAGTTTCATCTTTTTATATTCTACATTCTGTTATTACAAATTGTTGAGGAAGGGACTTTGCTCTTCAACTTGAAAAGAACATCTTCATGAATGATCAAGAATGTAAAAATAAATGAATATGCTGTTTCCCATATAGCTAGGGGTTGATATTCACAACTATGTACTTGTTGCATTGCAAATATAGATACTGGCATTCACAAATTGTTTTACGTTACAAATCAAGCTGTGTCTTATTTGGTCTGTAACTGAAACCTATACCTAAAGGGAGTTGTCATCATATGTTTTGCAGTTTCTGTTGAAGCTTGCAGGAGAAATATAAAATTTAATGGTTCAGTGGCATGTTCGAAGGTGGAGTCACACCTTGCTGATGCCCGAGTTTACATGCTCACCCACCCAAAAGAATTTGATGTGGTATGTTATATGTATCTTGTTTTCCAATTTTTTTATTTCTTTTTCTTTTCTATTGTTGAATTCTATGTGAAGACGTGCATGTGGAGATAAGTTCTCAGGCTATGGATATTTTGGTGTCCATCTCATTAAGGAACTGTGATAGAAAGTTTTTTGTGGTCATCCAAGCATAAATTGATGAAATTGGTGTTTGGTAATACTGAATTACGTTGGAGTAGGGTCTGCCAATCTTTCCCATGTTGACAAGAGAGGCTTAAGGGAATGTTTTCTAGATGATCTCTACAACGAGCTGTGATTCATACGTTAAATTTTTTGTCAATGTTTCAGGTTGATCTCGATCCTTATGGTTCACCTTCTGTTTTCCTGGACTCCGCTGTTCAATCGGTTGTTGATGGAGGCATGTTAATGTGTACAGCAACTGATATGGCAGTGCTATGTGGGGGTAATGGGGAGGCTTGCTATTCAAAGTATGGTTTTAAACTCCCCTTGCCTTTGCTAGATCAATCGCTTATGATTAGCAGGCTTATCTAATGCTGCTTTTGGAATCAGGTATGGTTCCTATCCACTGAGGGGAAAATTTTGCCATGAAATGGCCTTGAGGATCCTCCTTGCCTGCATTGAGGTAATTCTATTGTCATGTTAAAAAATTTATCTATCAACACAGCATATTGTAGACAAATCTTTGATTATTTATTTTGTTCTGGGGCAAGTTGGGGGGTGGTTTTTTGGGAAGTGAGTGACATGGGTTGATGTTGGTAAGAATTGTTGCCGAGGGTTGTTTGGATAGCGAGAGTGTGAGACTCGATAAATCTAAGTCATAGAGAGTGTGGACTGGAGCGGAAATGCTCGCGGAGCATTAGAGCAAGAGCGGAAATGCATGGTGAGAGCAGCACCTGTTTAGAAGAATTGTGTGACTTAGGATATGAAGGTGTAATAGAATGAAATATGAGCTTAATGGGCCCTGTAACAATAAAACATAATCTGGAAGGTTTAAAATAAAATTTGGCTCTTAAAATGTAATTAGAGATAGACTTTGTGGTTCCTGTCTGAGTAAATAAGTATGTATAAATATTTGGATTTGTTGTTGTTGTTGTTGTTGTGTGCGTTGGTTTTCTTTCAACAGAATTTAAAGTTCCAGCTGTGTCATCCTAACATTCCTTTGAGGCTGCTTTCTTTGTTTGTTCTGCCATAGCTAAGTTCCATGAGCAACTGTAATCTCGTTCCAAACTAATAGGTGGATTTTGTGTAAATTCACCATGAATGAGTTCTCCTTGTTTGCTGTTTGGTGCTATATACTATTTAAACCTTCTTTGGGTGCTTATAAATTGATTCTAACAATCCTTATTTTCATCTTTGATGTATTACATTACTGGAAGCAGAAGGCTTGGCAACAATGAGTTGGAAACTTTCTCTCTCTCTTTTCCTTCTCCCTCTTCCTTCTTTTTTCTCCCCACCTTCCAGAATATATAGAAAGAAAGTTTATCTTATTTTTGTAGATTTCTATATTCCATGGAGATGGTGTAGTATTCGTTGATTCTTCCATTTCTCCTGTCATGTCCTACCCATAAGTCCATCACAGATATATATTTTCCACTTTTTTTTGTACTCTTTTGTGTACTATTACTGTGACAATTTGTCATTTTCATTATTCACCATCATTTAATATTTCAATTGCAAGTTGTGATATATTATTTCAAAATTTTATTCTTAAATGCAGAGCCATGCAAATCGATACAAGCGGTATATTGTTCCAGTGCTATCCGTGCAGATGGATTTTTACGTTCGGGTTTTTGTTCGCATATACACGTGAGCTTCTTAAATTCCTGATTGTGGTTTACATTAGTACGGCAAACTTACATAATTACTAGAATTACATAGGCATTTCACTTCGTATTGTTATTCAGTTGGTCCTTCAGTTAGTTTGTATTTGACTGGAATCTGAAATGATTTGTTGCAGTTCTGCAAGTGCAATGAAGAACACTCCTCTTAAGCTCTCTTATTTATATCAGTGCACTGGATGTGATTCTTTTCATCTTCAGTCGATTGGGAGGACTGTATCCAAGGTATCAACTTTCCCATTTGCCTTTGATGTAGCTTTAACCTGTCTGCTTTGCTTTGTGTGGAACTTGACTACTGTTGCTGAGAAATTGGGTTAACATATAAGAAGATTTGAAATCTATATTAATGTGTCAGATCCAAAAGCTCTTCTACTCGAGTTTATTTCAGTAGCCAAAAGGAGCATAAATACCTTTTTGTTGCACCTTACAAATTGTAGACCCAAGGGCTTGTATGCGTTGAACCTACATTATGCATTCTTCGGAAGGCAATAATTGAGTCCATGTTGAGGATCAGTTGTTTTGGTTTCTGATTTATTTTATTCTAATTTTTGACAACAATTTAATATTCTTTTTTCCTTTCTCAAGAATAACAGTGTAAGGAACCTACCTGGGTTCGGTCCTGTTGTTCCACAAGAGTGCACTGATTGTGGCAAGAAATACAACATGGGTGGGCCTATATGGTCTGCTCCCATTCATGATCAAGAATGGGTAACTTCCATATTAGCGGATGTGAAATTAGTGAGGGACAGCTATCCTGCTTATGATCGAATCTCTGCTATATTGACAACAATTTCAGAGGTATGTTTGTGTTTGAGCTGATATGGTATTCTATATTATTAGAATATAAATTACCTACAAGGTTGTTCAGTTCTCGATTCATTGTAAATCAAATAATGGAAGTATGGCTGCATTTTTATAGAAGATGTTGATGTTTCAAGAGAACTTTATATATATTTTTTTTCTCTGGACAAATACTTTCAAATGAAATATATATATTGAAACTGTTCCTTTGAAATAGTGTAACGGGTTCCTTCATTTTATTTATTTATTATTATTATTTTGATTTTGTGCATGTGAACTTTTTTCCTTTTACATTGATTGTTTATACTTATTTATATACAGAAAAAAGATTTATTGGTAATAAACATCCCAATTACAACTTATTCGTATGGGTGTATGGATTTCAGGAATTGCCTGATGTTCCTCTGTTTCTGAGTCTGCACAATCTCTGTGGAACGTTAAAATGCACTTCACCTTCAGCAGTGATATTCCGCTCTGCTGTGATCAATGCAGGATATCGTATATCAGGAACTCATGTGAATCCATTAGGGCTAAAATCAGATGCTCCCATGGATGTTATTTGGGACATAATGCGTTGCTGGGTAAGTAAATTAGTACTACTGCAATGTTTGGGTTCATGCATTAACTTGTGTGGGTCTGTATTCACGTGTTCCCCTTGTCTCATATACTAGATGTTTCAATAATTAACTATTTTTAAAATTTCATGCACCTCCATCCCCCCCTTATTTATTTTTGGGTGATAGGGAGTTGAAGCAATTGTTTCAAAGGGATTCTTACTTGGGCTTGACATTTTGCATGCAGATAAAAAGCTCACTAATATTATATAAATTAATTTCACCAGATTCTTTAGTATTTTTTCTGTATGATTTTCTTGTGTAGGTCAAGAGTCATCCTGTGAAAGCACAGCCTCCTGATCAGGCAGGAACTGTTATACTTGCCAAGGAACCAGTTCTCCAAGTGTGTACTTTCACCTCTCTCTCCATTTTAAGCATATATTGTCCCAAGTTCCTTCTTGATTTCATCTTCATTGTAATTCTGTCAATATATATACACACACACACACACATATATTAATTTTTCAATTTCCATTTGGGGTCAAATTTGCAAGATATTCACATTTCATGGAGAACAAATGCTGTCTCAGTGGTGGGTGAGAAATATATGTTGAAACTCTCACTCACCAATTTATCTGAGAAAAGAAAAAGAAATAAAAAAAGAAGCAAGAAACTAATTGAAGTTCTTCAGATTCTTGCATTGTTGTTTGAATTGTTTCTTCCTTTGGGCAGGCTAATTTTGCACGAGCTGTTGCATCCCTTAGCAAAGCACAAGCCAAGAAGGTTGCCCGGTTCCTTCCAAATCCTGAAAGGCACTGGGGCCCAAAGCTCAGAGCAGGTCGTCAGATTACCGAGAAACACATTTCTCTTTTAGGTCCACAAGCAGTGAATGGGATTAACAACCACGACGAAGGTGATGAACCCCAAGCCAAGCGCAAGAAGACAGAAGATCCAACTTCCATTGAATGAGAAATGAGCGAACCTCCTTTCAATTTGTTCATGTACCTTTGCTCCAGCCAATTTTGAGTTCTATCCTCTCTCACTCTGTGATTTTTCACTCTGTGAATCATTGAAGATAGAAACCATCTTATATTCTAAGCAGCAGAATATAAGACCCCTTTCCAATGTTGAATAATTTTGCAAAATGCCCTTGGGGAACTGAGGATAAAAACTGATTAGGCGTTAATTTTTTACTTTATAAATTGCAATGTAGGCTTTTATTCTTTTTCCTTTTTAATTTACTTTATTTATTCACATACTATTGTAACAAGTTAATTTTTTGTTCTGCTATGTGGACCATGTTAATGTAAGGTGCCTTGTTGAATTTTGTATGAAGAGGGAATTATGATCTCTGATTTTAAATGTAAATTAATATTTGTGTTGTACTTTCTTTGATCTATCACCTTTTGTGTACATTATGTTTCTCATTGCAGTTCTTTGAATGTATGCTTGGAGTCTTCATGGAGTTTCTGAATTTGGAGATTTCTCATTACCAGATCAGTCGGACTAAAGGGACACATGCCAGCATATGAAAAATGGACTATTGACATGCCCTGGGAAGGCAAAAAAACACCAAACAGTTGTCACGGTAATCTCCACAACTATTGAATTTTTCAGCTTCTGAATAACTTTACCAGTCTATATATTTATGCATTTCTGTTAGTGAAATGGAAGACCATTTATAGCAAAAAAGACCCCCAGATCATGAACTTACATACTCTTTTATTTCCTGAAGAGGGATGGGTGGGTTGAAAGAAGCTTGGACATGGAGGAATTGGGTGTCAATGGTCAGAAACATCTGGGATCTCCACGGGATACAAATGGATTCTATCTGACCAAGCGTTTCTTACATTCTGATCTAGCTCTGAAATGCATCTCCAGACTGCACTATTACATTTGAAGCCACTTCCAAATGCAATTTGCCATACCCTATCTCCCTTCTTTACCCTCCCTTTTGCCTCTAGATAGCATAGCTCATACCAAACCGAAGAAGATGAAGTGTTACCAAATCTATATAGAGTCATCCTTGACGCTTCTCCATCTTCCTTGGTGAGACCGAGATTGTTTGCTACTGCATCAATAACAGTTCTTCCACCGGCATGTATGCAGAAATGGTCGAAAGCCTTCTTAAAGTTTGGCACATAGATGTTCTTGTGTCTTGCCTGAGCCCCAATTTTCCGACAAAGTACTGACCATCCATATCGGAACTGCTCGGAGCAAGGCAAGACACGTGGACTTAATTCTGATATGTTCCTCCTTAAGGCATTGCCAGCTACATGTAAAAGTGCCTTGGACAGGGACACCCCTACAATGCCATCCTCATCTGGTTCTTGGAAGACTGCTTGGTAGGATTGATCATTCGATCCCATGTGAGTTCGGACAAGGTGTTCGAGCTTGTACTTAGCTGTCCTCCTGTCATTCTTCTTATTGGATAGTAGAACAGCAACTCCTCCCATCCGGAACAGAGCATTGGCTAAAATCATGGACTTGGTTTTACCATCATAATAACCTGCAACAATTGCTTCCATGCTTAAAACCAATGCTAGAGAGTTCTTGTGGACTCGCAGAAGGTCTTTGGCCAAACTTACGGACACGAGTCCTGCGCTGCAACCCATTCCGCTGAGGCTGAAGCTTTTGACATTACTTCGGAGTCCAAACTTGTTTATGATCATGGTTGTGATGGATGGTGTTGGGCAGAAGAGGCTGCAATTCGTTACAATTATGTCGATGTTTTTTGGACTTACATTGTGTTTGGAAAAGAGGTCTTTCACAACTGTGAAGAGAACTGTTTCAATCTCTTCTCGGGTTGGGTTCAAGGAGCAATCTGGTGGAAGTTGATGCAACGCAGGAGGCAGACAAGCCTCGCATCCAATGCCTGATCTTTTGCCTACTTTCACTTGAAAATCAATGGTCTCTCTGTCATGGTCACCTGTCTCAAAGTGTTCGATGAATTTGCCGGTTGGGACTCTCAAGAAATCGGGTGGTTGATAACAAGAGAAGTCGATGAGGTAGATGCAGTTAAATCTGCGAGAAAAGCAATAAATGGCTATGGTTAAAGCTACTACTACTACTAAGAGAAGTAAATTGGCGAGAAGGGTTTGAGCATCTATGATGATAGATGAGTAGGAGGAAAATAAATATTTGAAGGATTTCATAGTTGGAGCTTCTGTGATGATAGATATGTCTGTGACAAGAAAATTTAAATGATGCCCACTGTTGTGATAGTATCTGGGTTGGATTGTTTGAAGTTTTATTTGATGTTTGTTTACTTAAATAAGCCAAGTAATAGACAGATTTCAGAAAAATTGTGAAGTTTGCTCATACAAATTAACAAGCCAGCAAGAGAGAAGTTTCAACATGCATGCTTATTTTGTGCACGGAACGTGTAAGTGCTCTCTTTCTCTCTCTATCTGGCTCCTAAATGTGTAGACAGGAGTGTGCAAAGCAAACCATATCTACACGCACAAGCCTCGATTTATTCTATAAATTTGTTTACCACTGATGTTTGAACCTTCATTCTGAGAAAGCACATCAATAAAACAATGTCTCTATGCAACTGCCAAATTTTTATTATTATTTTTTTTTCTTCTTCTTTTTGATTATTATTATTATTATTTATTATTTTGTTAGTTATAGATTGGTAATTTTTTTGATAACATTTTTCCATGGATTGGTAACTTTTTTTTATTTTGTTAGTTAAAGATTGGTAATTATGTGCAAAGCTACATAGGTTTAAATGAGTGACTGCAAAAGAACAAGAATAATAATTCTAGTGTGCGCGCGTTCAAGGTTATAATTCTAGTTAAGAGCCTAAGAGTGGCCATTGTTGATCTTGAGCTTTTTACTACTCAACTCAATACTTATCAGAATGGCGTCATTGAAATTAATGGAACAGAACTAGTTATTTTGTTATAGCCTCAGACACTGGACAGTCCTGATTTTCACCAATTGGTTGAGTGGCATGAGTGTGGGTATTGTTGGCCTGATGCACGAGTTTGAAACCGAAAACATCCTCTCCGTGCAGAGGTAAGATTTAACTCATTGATAACGGAAGCATGGTACACTGGCCTAGCCGGTTGATTGGCTTTTATGTGCGTGTGACTTGCCACTTGAAAACAGCAACACTTGATGAACTTTGTGCCATTTAGGAGGTGTACTTATTCGACTTATATGCAAATTTTAGAAATCCTTCTCTCTTTGATTTTCTCAGTTGTGCCAATCTTTTTTATTTTCTGGATGCTTAATTTAATAGGGAAAGGTTGTGTTTGTCTAGCCGCACAATTTGCATGTATAACCAACCACCTACCCCACTAAACTAGCAATTGTCAACTTGCGTCAACAAACACTCTTATTTCTACAATGCTCAAGGACATCGTAATTGAGAAGACATTGGATGTTTTAAGAATTACTTTTGACTAAACATTACAACAAAGTTACTGTGTATTAATGATTTTTAAATTACATTACAACAAAGTTACTGTGTATTAATGATTTTTAAATTATATTAACAAAATATAGTTATGAGATTGAATCATGTAGGGGATGTAACCCACGTGACCACGAGGCACACCCCTAGGG
>JAOTQH010000031.1:5825728-5839820 GCA_025631255.1 Cornus kousa
GTGTGTGTGTGTGTGTTGTGGAGGGGGGGAGTTATCATTAAAGGTCAAATATTTATGATGTTAAATGACTTCACTACAGGTACTGGAGGCGATCTTCGAGTATATCTGGAAAATTTAGCGGCGGCTGAAAATATACAGAAATATGTAGAGCACCATCCATTTGGTCAAAATGCCATCAATGATACAAGTCCATCTTGGGGTTTCTATAACCAAGTTATCTCTAGTCAGTTGTTGGCACCCACCAGAAGATAGTAGTGTGATTTTCGGCATATCTTAGGCCTATCTTCTGCTTGTTTATGCCTTGTATGAGTTACTTAGCATTTCACTATTTTGTTCCTCCTTTTTTCACCCTTCCTACTTTTTTCTCTGGGGAGGGGATCACTCTTGTATATTTGCCACCTTGTCACATCACTGTATCGAGCATAATATGATATTGGCCTTTAATAGGGCTTCTATACTGTAGTATTGATGCAGTGTCTTGAGACATGCTGGTGGTCACAAGACAATACAGAGGAGCTGCTTACTTCTTCGGGAGCTCCTATATGCTGAGGGCTGATATTAAGTTCCAATTGATACCGTGTGGCTATGGCAGAGAGTAGTCGGTGATTAGAGACCTTTACTGACGTCGAGCATTATTGCTGATGGGTATCCATGGCGTCTATTTGAAAGAACCAGAATACCAAGGTTGAAAGTCAAGCTGCGTTTTGTAGTGATTCTTTTATTTTTTTTTTTTTTTTTTCTGCCCATTCTTTTAATAGTAATTTTGTCAGACACCCCACAACAGAATATGAGATATACCATGTAGGGATGAATAATAAGTTTTTCTTTCTAGGTTACAGTGGGAGATTATTGATTTTGCAATAATATAATTATATATAATTTGATCAGATTGATTTAGCATCAATGCAAGCAATTATTCTCCATAGCTTCTGAGTTTTGGTTCATATATTATATCCGGAAGTTTTAGTGCAGATGGCTTGTGCAATTTTAATGTAGTGCATAAATTGTACTATGTTATAGTTTTTCTTAACAGTAACAAGAATTGAAGCCTGACTTGTTTTTTTCCTTTAAGGTCATGCCGGTGCTACATGGGCTTCACTTGAAACGTGATGCAGCTTAATTTTTTTGACATTTTCAAAAGCTGACAATTATCTTGGACCTTCAAATTTTCATTGATCTGTGTTGTGCATTGTCGCGGATCGTGACTGCTCAAGCTAGTACTTAGATCTGCTATAACAAAGATGGTAAAAAGTCGAACATTATTTATAAATCATTACCATCATTGAAATTCAATGGTAACCGTCTTATTTATTTGGTCATGAACTTGGCACATGCTGTTGATACCTTGATCAGATTTTAAGGTCAAAAGTCAACTAAATCGGATGGATGCAAATTCTGTAGATCTCTGTCCCTTCAGATTTTTATGGGCTGAGTAACGCGGTGACAGATCAAATTGTTAATTATCTAATCCCTCAAGGCCATCAATGGATTTATTTATGGAAGTTTATTTTTCATGTATTGAACCAATTGTCAATATGGCAGTCTCTCAATTTCCAGAATCATTCTTCAAAATTCTCTAGTCTGTTACTTCTAAATAAAGGGTTTTGATAATTAATTCAATAATTACCACCAAATGTGGCCACTTTAGCCAATAGCCACCCAAGAATGGGTCATGACGGCCCAGCCCACTCAAATTTTAATTAGGGCTTTGATCCCATCCAACTCACTTATGGTCATCTTTACTTCCTTAATGAATTTTTTTGATTGGTAAACTAAAATTCTTAAAGTTATGAACAAGCTTTCCAATCACAATCAAGTGACACATAAGCATTTGGATCACAAGGCCCAGTTTGAAAGAAAAGACAGGCCCAAAATCACATGTGCCATATGTTACAGATAATGAAGCACCACTGCAAGTCTCAGTCTGTTGCTTTGGCCTACCCATGACTTTGGCTAACCATCATTGTGTCTCCATTTTTTCTCACTGCGACGCAGAGTAGGTGTTGACCTTAAACAAGCAAATCACCTCCTATCCTTGTATGCTTATGTTACTTATATATATAAATATATATATGTGTGTGTGTGTGTGTGTGTGTGTGTGTGTGTGTGTGTGTGATTCACAAATGTACGATTTCACGTGTCCTACCTAATTTCAATGTGGCTGGTGCGGATCCTAGTTGGTACTTGAACAAGATAAAAATCTAAGGGAAATGAGTGCCAAATCGTCACACGTAATCATAACTAGATTGATTGATATTTGGACTTTTATATAAATAATCTACCCCATTAGTACTTGGTCATTAATAACATGTCATGTGCATTAAAAGACTTTTTAGATCTCATTGACCTGTCAACTTTATTGTATGAATTGCTCTTCAATCTTCATTAAATTAATTTCATCCTTCTGGAATTTAAATTTTTAATTGAGTTAATTAGTTTCTAAACTATTAGTATGTGTTAAGAGAATTAATGCCTCTTAGATTGCGGCACTAATGGTAATTGAAGGCAATCATCCACCAAGTGGAGTTCATGTGGATTTTAAGCCTCCCTCAACATATTCTTCCTTGAATTAGCAATAACAATCCCAAACCTACTAGAATTGAAAGGTCCATCCCCCCAATCTAGTCTTTGTTTGATGGCCATACAATGTTGAATCCTTTTTGGAACTTATGAATGTGAATAGTTTATGTATAATATTAATACTATTCTTCATATGATTAAGTAAACAAATACCGTTTAGAATTGACTTGCACAAGCACCAATTATTATGCTGCGTGTTACTGCACATGGTAATTTGGTGGGAGGAAAGTGGGGGACAATCATGTGTGAATAATGGGGGTTGGATGGGTGGTGGGTAGTACTTTCGTTGACACATATTACATAGTCTATAGGATTATAGGTGATGATGGCTAAGGTTGGTCCTTGCCTAGTGCAACTAAGCCATCCCTCATGCAATCTCTTTACTTTATCACGTGCCCATGCACCCCCAACCTTTGTATAATCACTATCTCAACCATCACAATCAACCCCACAAAATGTTAATATATTATGGGATATTAGTTAAATTAGTCACGTATATAACTTACCCAATATATACACTTGTGTATGCAAAATGTACGTTATACGTACACAGATACCTTTCCATGCATGTAAGGAACATATATATATATATCTTTCCATTTCCAATATGCCATTGTAGGCTTTATTCTCTTAATGCATTGAATGCTACAGTTATTTGAAGATATAATTGTGCTACAATACCTTGGTCATAAATAAGAAGATCGTATAAAAGTTGTATAGCATTACTCTGCAAATAATTTCACCGGAGCCTCGTGCACTAGGTTTACCCTTTTCATTTGGATTCAATATCTGCAGGTATTAGCTAAAGTTCATATCAGTAGATTGTAATCAGCATATATGCATGAGAATACTATACACATTCTCTGGTTATAACTTGAAATATAACTAGGGAAGTGGATGCGGGGAACAAGTGAAGCTCATTATTTCATATTATTGCATATCATCATCGGCAACAACTTGTTAATCATGTGGGTATTGTATCTACTGCTGATAAACAAAAAGCCACACATTAAGTTCTAAATTATGCAAATATATCATGTCAAATGGTCCTCAAAATTATAGTTTTATATATCATGTATCATGAGAAGCAAAATATAACCGACAAAGCATGAAATCATGACCTGTGGGAGGAAAGCAATTTTCAACAACGCATGATGTGGTGGGGAGCCATGTCTTTGAAACCCACCAACCATAACAGCTGTTCTTATATATATATATATATATATATATCATTTTCCAATTATTACAATCTAAAGCCCCTTCACATACAGCAGCCATACTAGAAACTTCTATGTTTCAATTCAGTAAATTGCCTTGTATATTCCTCTTCCCCAAATCCTACAATGATAAAACACGCTTTCTAATCTGAACTCCATTCTATTCTCCAAATGAGAGTGCACAATAAGTTAATAACATGTGTTAACCTGAAAATAATAAAGTTTTGAACACTTAATAAAATAAGAGTTCCTTAGTGGGATCAATTTTCCAGGAAACACAAGAAAAATCCTCAAAGTAATACTTAAAAGACAACGCAGAAATAATAGTAAAGGCTATGGAATTGGAATGCTACCTGTGAGTTCACACGTTTCTTTCTTTTTCACACTTCATACCAACTTCTGGACAATAAAAAACTATCACAGCTGCGAGCACTAGTCATATTGAATATAGGTGTTTTGAGTAGTCCCACCTGCAATGACCTGTAATGACTTTGTGCATGAATCCAAATAAATTACATCACAACCATAACCATGTCATGTGGGTTGTGAACATTAACATGTGTTGTTGGGCTGTTACCCATTTAGGCGGCGTCTCAAGCAAATTCTTGGGCACAATTTGGCACCAAAACAAGCATTAACTTCCCAATTTTAGGAGGGTGCACATGTTTGTTCCTTTCCTTCATCATATAAGCTCTGTGATTCTTCTAATTTCTATTTGGCTTTCCCTTAGTCCTGCAAATTCTCATTCAACTGTGAGAATAATATACAGAGCCTAAACAAAAAAGAATATGCTTAGTGGATGAAGGTAAGTCACATTCCATGCAGATGCTGAGAGGAAAAGATATTGAAAAAAAAAATAAAATAAAAATCTATATGATAAACTATTCTGAGACTCAAATCCATTACGTTTGTCCATTCAAACTTTTATCATTTATCATTGCACCCACCAATCAATGACCTCTAAACCATATATTTAAAATGATACATACAACCACGCTCAAGGGGTTCGTCTAGCACAGTTTGGGAAACCCTAAGGGGTACAGTAATTTCTAATGCCAGCTTCAACTTTATGTCGTCACATTAAATTGTGGTAAACATGGTCTATATATTAGACCACAATTTGTCCAAGTGTACAAAGTTAGGTACAATGGCCAGTATGACCTGCGCACTGGTAAAAGATCTTACCGTCAAAAGATAAATGCATTTGTATCATTGCATATTTTTCCTTGAATCGACAAGGTATGGTTTTTAGGATGAAAATAGCATACCTTAAAAAGCATTTAGAAAGATAGAGTTAAGGATAAAAACATTTACAATCTCATAATAGAACTTTAATGCATATACGTAATATTATTTATCATCAAACATATTCATCATATAACATGAAAATAGTCAATATGGCTAGAGTGAGAATCTACTTCTTTCTTTCTCTCCTCTCTCTCTCTCTTTCTTCTTCTTTTCTCTTCTCTTCTCTCCTCCTTTAATAGGGAATGAATATCATCAAATTGAAACTGGTTAAATAAAATACATGTCAGTTACATGTCAGAAAAAAATCCCATCATTGTTTTGCTACAAATCAAATTCTCCACAATGATACCATTCTACATGGTGAAGACAATTACCAAGGATTCCTTGAACTAGAAATTTATGATTTCTGCAACCTCAATAATAGCAATCATTGAAAACCTAACAGTAGGAAAGTAAATATCAGCAACTTGTATCACATAACCTAAACTGGACAAAAGGAAGGATGCCAAATAAGTAATATAAATGAAAAGTTACTAAAACTGGCAACATTGAGATTTTAGAAACCAAATAATATTCATTGCAATTGATTTGACCAATGATAAGATGGACCTAT
Organism: Cornus kousa; assembly: GCA_025631255.1. Taxonomy (NCBI): domain Eukaryota; kingdom Viridiplantae; phylum Streptophyta; class Magnoliopsida; order Cornales; family Cornaceae; genus Cornus; species Cornus kousa. The sequence continues at coordinate 5,831,387 of JAOTQH010000031.1, forward strand.
GATAACATTTATACTGTTAAGCAAATGAAAAGTATAAAAACATTAAAATAGGGGAAAATTCCCTTATCCTGTACAACTTTGCAACTTATCTTCCTGAAAGACTCTGTCTCCTTGAACTATTAAAAACTTGCAAAGAAGACTAATTGTGTAACTTCTGTTACGTTGCCGTTAAGCGCATAATAAAATTACCACGTAGCCCCTTCATAAATTATAAAAGAAAGTTATAACGTTAATTTATATTCCTATCAGACGGCGTCCACACTATGCGACTTGTTTTGTTATAAGGCCATATGGATATAAATAAATCATACAAACACTAAAATTGGAATTAGAACTTCATAGTCCACCAATGAGACACAGATTCAATCAATTAAGACCTTTTTCAATCTCCAATGGAGGACGCTGCGGGAGAGGGAAGAGACTAAGAGGGCTGAGAGATTTTATAGATATTTATAACAGTAAAATGAGAATTAAGAAGAAGAAAAAAAAAAACATTTTGTGATGTGCACATGAGTGCTTTAACAACTATTTTATATCGGTATAGTATATGTGGGGTGAAATGCTATATCATTAGTTTAAAGGGGCAAGTTGCAAAAAAAAAAAATCGCTACTAACCCTTAAAAATAAAAGAAATACACAATTGTAACATTGGTATGTGAAGATAGTTAAATAAATATATATATATATATAAAATATATATTAAGATAGCATGTGGTTTGATTGATAATTTAATACTATGATTAGGGTGGGGAAAAGAAAAATCATGTAACCAACAAGATGAAAAGAAACTCTTATCAAGTTAAATTAAGTTGAGCTGAAATGTCAGATGCACGTTATGTACAGTGTTTTCTCTATTACCAGGTCATAAGATGAGAACCCATTGAAGGGCATTCTGATAAATTTGATTTGGATTGCTTGAAAAGGAGCTTCATAATACTATGCCAGTTCATAAATCTGCTTTCCTGTATCTTTCTTTCCCTATAAGGCTCCACATACGCACGGCCCCACGTAAAGAAAGAGGTCCAGACTCCAGACCCAATCACATTATTTTGTCAACATGGAAGTGGAAGAAAATGACCATTGCAGATCTGAACCCACACATTCCACAAACACCTCTCTCCCTCTCTCTCTCTCAAAAATTGCCAGCATTGTCTCCTCAAATTAATAACTCACTACCTCTATAAATTTACAACACATTCCCTCTAAATTCTACCCCCAGCAGCCTTACCTAGAGAGAGCCAAGAGACAAAGCATAACTTGTTTTCTTTTGTTCTGCGAGGAAACCCAAAAAAATATCTCTTCTTGGGTCTGCAGATCTTCCCTACAATCTGCATTGATATATCTTGAAGCCCAGAAGGTGCACGATAGTGGTAATTGTTTGGTATTGGGTCCCTTCAATTTATTTGCTAATCCTTTTGGGTTTCACAATAGATATTATCTGTCTTGTTCTGCAAAACCTAGAAAAAGAACTTCAATACTCAGTCGCCACAGAAATGATTGGGTTCTGTGACTTGTCTGTCTCCCTTCAAGTCCATTCCTTCATTCTCTTTTGTTATTCTTACAGTTCTTTATAGAACCCCAAAAGCATGACTCAAGAAAAAATTTACGTTCAGTTGCACATAGAAAAATTCACTTGAAGTCTAAGCGTGCAATTTTTTCATGTAAAGCACACGCTAAGAAAAACTATAATTGGTATAGCTCATGCCCACTTTGTTACAAGTTAATGCATGCAATGAATCTCTCTTCTTGGGATACCTCTAATTTTCCATAAATTCTTGAAGATTTGAGTCTGAAAATCACTGAAAGACAATCAAGGGAAGGAAAACAGCTGATAGTGAGTTTTTCGGTTTCTGGAATTTGAAGGAAAGAGGTGGAGATGTCTGCAAAGTTTGTATATTCTTTAACAGAAGAAAACCCAGATATGCAGAAGCATATTGGGTGCATGAATGGAATTTTTCAAATCTTCGACCGCCACCATTTTCTTGCCAGGCGGCGGGTCAGTGGCCACAACCACAAGAGACTACCACCAGGTATTTTCATCTATCATGGTTAGGCTTCAATTTTAAGGCTTTATGCTACCTTAGTTGCTTTAATATGTGCATCTTCAACTTGATTTATAAGAAAGTTATATTTCATGAATTTGTCTATTTTTGGTATATGATTAACTTTAATGGATCCAAGCATGCACACGTTCTAATTGTACTAACCTCATCAATATCTTTTATTCTTTCAAAAATCGTTAATTAACATCTTGTCAATCATTCTGTCATGGGCTTCTTTTTCTTTCATTTTCCCAGTCTAAAGGCATATAAATTAATAAATGATTTATTATTTGTCCATCAACAGTTCTTATTCTTAATATTCAAATAACCTATATTCAGCCTAGCAGGCTCCTGATCAAATAGAATGATGAAAAAAGATAGAAAGTAGAAACGGATGCTTTGACTCTAAGACTAAGAACTATGCTTAAAAATGATATTAAAGTAATTTTTATGGTTGTAAATTTCTTCCGACAATTTCTTCATATTTGGATGAATTTTGCATTAAAGAAAGTTGATAGCCCTTCTCCACTATAACATCACCAATTCACCAGTATCTTCCAATTCAATGATATACCCTAAAAATTTAGTGTGAGAATCAGTTCTTGCCTCTGTATTAACAATGCTTTGTCCTTATTTTTTATTTGCTATGCTTTGTTATACTGATTTTTTACTTAGCTTTCATTTATTTATTTTTAGCAAGCTTGAATATATATTTCTTTTTCCTAATTATAACCTTGAGTATGTAAAACAATTAGCACTATTAGTTCAAGAATTTCTGTATATGTAAATCTATTAGCATTGCTAGTTTCAGCATCTAAAATTTCAAGATTTTCTGTAGGTCAAAGTGCCAATCATGGATTGGAGCCCAACAGGACAACACAGAAAGCTACAGTAAGATTTTAAAACAGCAGAAACAGTCAATATTATATAGAATTCTTTTAAGTATGCATTACTTGAAATTGCAGGAGAAAGATCTGAAGGACACTGTGAAAGAGAAACAAAGAGTCTCTGTCGACTCATCCAGCACTTCTTTTTCATCCTCTTCTTGCTCATCTACATTCTCATCAATTGATTGCAATAGAACAGCTCAGCCTGATACGTTCTCCTTCGGCCACAGCATATCCCCCAAAACCCCAGCTCAGACCTTACCAATGAAACAGAAAAATTCGCCTTTGCAGTCAGCCCGGCAGTCCCCCAATCTCCGTGATGTTGTGAAGGACTCAATCTACAGAGAACCCCATGGGTTATCAGTTAAAACAATAAGCAAAGAGGAAAGAATTGGCCATGTCAAGAAGCACATAGATTCTCCTAGGCCATCACAGCTTTCCAAATCTGATAAGGATAAAGTTCTCGGTCTAGATGAATCATTTCGAGTTCTTGCTAAGATTCGGGAAGCACCAAGGAATTCCAGTAAAGAGAAGGATGGTCCTCTGTCCTTGACAGTGAAGGATGCTCCGCGGTTCTCTTATGATGAAAGGGAATCACGAGATATATTGAAATCCAATATAAAGATCAAAGAGCTCCCAAGGCTGTCATTGGATAGCAGAGCAGGTTCCACAAGGAGTTCCGCCTCTGAATTAAGAGCAAATTTTCTATTAGGGGATCTAGAGCTGGCAAATCGGAACTGCAACAAAATCCTGCACCCACAGCAAGAGCCAGGAAGTAATAAACGACCATCTATCATAGTGGCAAAGTTGATGGGATTGGAAGCGTTTCCAGATTCCATGTCAACTAATGAGGGTCAGTCTGGTCAGATCAAGGAGATTAAATCCTGCAAATATGAAGATTCCAATGGAATTTCAAGATTGTCAAGAATAGCTGATGAAAGCAAGCAGAGTCAGGTTTCTGGGTCCTCAAGGATTTCCCAAAGGGACTCTGTCTCACCTCGATTGAGACATGTGAACTCGATCATTAAACCAAACTCAAATTCAAGATCTCCAATTGAACCAGTTCCACAGCGGCAGCCAGAATGGAGTCAATTCTCTCAAAAACCAGCTTTCATATATCGGGAAGCTCAAACAAAGGCTCAAAATCCGTCTCCTACAGTTTATGGTGAAATTGAGAAAAGATTGACTGAACTTGAGTTCAAGAAATCTGGCAAGGATCTCAGAGCTCTTAAACAGATTATTGAAGCAATGGAAAAGACAAGAAAGAGGTCAGAGAGCAAAAGAGAAGAGCATGTCTCAAATGTTGAGTCTCCGAAAAGCAATTACAGCCCAGGATACTGCAGCCTCAATCAGAGTTCTAAAATAACAACCCAGCAGAGCCAGAATAGTAACTTCCCAATTTCTCCCACCATCAGGGGGCCGAGTTCTCCAAGAAGATCTGAATCCCCAATTGTGATCATAAAACCAGCCAAACTTATCGAAAGGCCCAGAAACTCAGGTTGCTCTACAATCCCAAATGATGGAATATCATGTCTCCGGAAACTCCGGACTGGTGACTCTGCAAATAGCAGAAAGGGTCTGAATGACAAGCAAACAGCTAAAAATCTAATTCTGAGAAGCAATCATCTTACAGACCCTTCTGGTCAGCCTCTTCATTCCATGAAGAAAAGCACAAGTGCCAGAACTTTGAGATCAATGCCAATTTCAAAGGCTACTCAGCATATGATGATAGAAAATCCTACCATCTCTGGAAGGAGTTCAGATGTGATAAGCCCAAGACTGCAACAAAAGAAGCATGTAGTGGAGAAGCAATCTCGTCCCACCACCTTGCCATCCGTTCGGAACAGGGCCAGGCAGCAAAACAGAAAGCAACCAATAGAATCAGGCTCAGAGAGTAGAAGACTCAAACGAAAATCTCCCAGTCTAAGGCAAGGCAGTGAAAAATTTAGTGAGATCAGTTATGAAATGCAAAACTTGAGTTGCGAAAGTGATGCAGTTTCTGTGCAATCAGAAAGCAACATTAGCTTGGCCTCACAGATTGACACAGAAAGCTCCAGTTGTTGCAACCAAGTCAGTGGCATATACCAGCAGAAAGACCAGAGAAATCAAGTATGTGTTCCTACATTTGGTTTTCGTATTATCATTCTAATTTACTGGCTAAAAGGTTTCATATTTCCTGATCAGAATCTAGCGGCAAGGTTGAGCGAAGACAAGTCAGTAGCTGAACTTACAACAGCTAACTTGGACCAACCAAGTCCTGTTTCCGTTCTTGATGCTACATTCTACATAGAAGACTTGCCATCTCCTGTGAAGAAGATATCAAATGCCATCAAAGGTAAGGTTCTTGTTTTGTTAAGCATCTTCCATGCAAACTTGAAAATGTCAGTACACTGCCAGTATGTTCAAACTCGAAATTGTCTTATTTCTAGTGCAGGAGGGTGCAACGGTTACTATATTTAACAAACAGATCAGTACACTGCTTGGTAAAAAGTAAAGATGAATAAGGAAAACATAAATTGTACAAAGACATGGCTTTATCAATATACCGCTTGCTATAAAGTAAAGATGAATAAGGAAAACATAAATTGTACAAAGATATAGCTTAAACTCATGTCATATTCTTTTTACAAATCCAACAAATGCTTTCTTCCATGGAAAGAGCAACAGTTTCAACTTCAGCATAGCCATTTACAAAGTGTTAATTTTTTTTATATATTTGATACATTAGATGTAAGCTTCCTTGGTCATGGCTTCTTGACCCGATTGTGTTGGTAGTCCACAACAAAACCTTACTAAGCAAGAAATAGTAAGACATTAGTTCAACTTCCAAAATATGCAGAACAGTGGTAGTTCAGAAATGGTAAAATAGCGAGAGAGTTACTCTTAATTTTATCTTTACGACCTGATGTATGGAATGATTAATGGAACTTCACTATATTTCTTGAACCTCATTTTCTCTTTACTCTACAGATGATGAGAATCTCAATTCCGATGGAGCAGAATGGAATCCAGTGGATCAAGATCACTTACTGAACAGCACAAGACCCAATCTCAGCACTGAGGTCAACCATAAAAAATTAGAGGACGTCAAGCACTTGGTGCATAAGCTTAAACGACTGAACTTTAATCATGACGAAGCTACCACAGGTTGCATTGCATCTATTAGTGAAAACACGAATTCAGACCACAGATACATCACTGAGATGCTGTTAGCATCAGGTTTTTTAAAAAATCTAGGCTCTAGTCCAAAAACCATTCAGCTCCACCCATCAGGCCATTTGATCAATCCAAATTTGTTCCTTGTCTTGGAACAAACCAAGGGAAGCACCGAGCTCCAAAACAATGAACACAGCCATAAAAAGGTTACCCAGTCAAGATCCAAAGAGAGAATCCAAAGAAAACTTGTATTTGATACCGTCAATGAGATTCTTGTCCATAAATTAGCTTCTCCAGCTTCTTCTGAGGTATGGATCTCTCCAAATAGATTAAAAGGAAGACGCTCCAATGGACAGAAGCTTCTGGAAGAATTGTGTTCAGAGATAGACCGTCTCCAAGCCAACAGAAACTGCAGCTCAGATGATGAATGCTTGATAAGCTTCTCAAGTAAGGATAAAAAAGAAAATTGGACTGACTACAGTAGTGAGGTTCCTCAGGCAGTGCTAGACATAGAACGCTTGATATTTAAAGACTTGATTAACGAGGTTGTGAGTTGTGAGGTAGCCGGTCTGCAAGGCCAGCCAAGAAGGCATTACAGGCATCTGTTTTCCAGTTAGCATCTTAGTATTCTCTACTCTGACCCCACCCCCCCCAATTCTCTCATTTCATTTTTTTTTTTGGACGTAAAAGATCAATAATCGTGGATAAGAACAGCATCTCTTTCCTAGTTGTAGGGAAAATCTCTCCTCAAGTATGTAACATATTTCTTCATTACAATCAATGTACATATAAGAAACCTTTTGCTTTTGTTTATTTTTAACAATCTGGCAATACATTAGTACGTTAACAAATACATAATACATCTAGAATGCTAATATTCCTCAAAGGCTGAAGCCCACTAAAGGTATATATTTTCTCAACACGCACCCACATAAAGTAGTTTATACAACTAAGTTAATACCAATTTTGCCTTCACAGTTCACATACCACGTATTTCACAAGGTATTTTCTACTGCCCCACATCTTTATCCTCCATGTTTCCTGATGGCAAGCACCTATAAGAATATATCGGCCATTTCACAGGATCTACACTCAAGTGATAAAAATTTAACCTCATTTGAACCATTCCCCCATCCCCAATCCAGAAAAACAACTCTGGTTTATTCTATACGGTGGCTAGCATCAAAGGAGCACATAGCAGTCCACTCATTAATGAATTCACAACTATAGCAAGGAACAACCGCATCTTAAGAATACCAACTAATTAAATCAACGTGGAATATTATTTGGTACATCAATCAAGCAAGACTTTCCCAGTTAATCTATGCTTGAATAATCAACTTACAACTACCACACCTGCAAGAGGTTGGATAATTTAGAATGTAGAATCTAGAAAAGAATACGGAGGCTGTCCAAACAGATCTGCAAGACTGCAAGAAGTATATAATGTGATCGGGTTTCAAGCTGACAGCAGTTGGCGACATTGTCAAATATTCATGAATAAATTCCAGAATTCCCATAAAAAAATTCCATATACAGATCACATAACCATATTATTTAAGGCTGTTATTATCATAAAAGTAAACACTTGAGCCATAGGCAAAATTTCTAGAATTATCTGAACAATTCAAAATAGTAGCAATTCTTCTTTCCTTAAAATCAATCTTTGCTTTGCTTTTGATTTTCATTATGGATTCTAAATATTATTCCTTAATAAGACTCTTTTTAACCCCAGACTTGCATTAATCCAGAGCCGAAAAATTCCTGATTCCAGTCATAAGTTTTCACAAAGGGGGGTATTTGGAAGCTAATTCAAAGAAGATTGCTTTGAATGGCCATTAGAGATTATTGAGCATGGCTTAGTGAGTAAATCAATAGAAGATTATATTCCGGAAACCCATTGAAAGCAAAAAACTGGGGGAAAATGAAAAAGTGCACCAATTGATCTTTGTACAAAAATGTAAAGGTATATTTAGATGTTCGAATTAAGTAAAGAAGTATCACTTTTATAAACTCTTACAAACAAATTAAAGGTGGGAGGAGGATAAAAAAGAAGACGACACCTATAATAGCTATTTTAGTTGTAACTACAACAACAACAATCAAAGCCCAACTATTTGGGGTCAGCTACATGAATCTATTTTTCCATTCCATTCTATCTAAGATTGTTGTAAAGCATATTTGGGCTGCCGATGTGTTCAATAGCATTGTCCTCGCCTTTGCCGTGTCTCTGGCAATTTTTTGTTCACTTGTTTGGGTTGTTAGTGTGTTCAGTAGCATTGTTCTTCGTCTTCTCTCTTCATCATTCACACTTGTTACTCGTCATCTCAATGGCAAGTTGGGCATTCA
>JAOTQH010000031.1:5839920-5850964 GCA_025631255.1 Cornus kousa
TCCTATTTCTATATACATGGAATTATGTAACTATAGTTATCCATCATTTTAAAAATATATATATATATATATATATAGAGAGAGAGAGAGAGAGAGGGGGAGAGAGTACCTGAAAAATCTTGTTGACAAAATCGATTCGCAGAATGAATTACCAACAGAAATTTGCAGAGAAAAAGCGTCGATCTGCGGTTGCGAAGAACTTTAGGGTTTCAGATTTGGGTCACACAAATACATAAACAGAGAGATGATTGAGCTGAAAACCAAGTATGGGAGGATTGATCGATCTGTAGCCTAGCAACGAAGTTGTAAGGAAAAGGAAGAAGAATCGCCCATGAAATCGCCTCCAAGGACCTGCGCGAAGAGAGAGAAAATGAGGCTGAAAATGGCTAGGTTTTGTAATATATGTATAATGTAACAAGAGAGGATTGAGATTGAAACCATACACGGGAGGATTGATAGATCTGACTAGCAACGAAGGTGTAAGGAAAAGGAAGAAGAATCGCCCATGAACTCGCCTCCAAAAAAGTTGCGCGATGAGAGAGAAAATGACGATGAAAAATGGTTAGGTTTCTGATATGCCAATTTTTATACTTGATATCACTGCTACAGTTAAACGAGGGTTGATATGGTTTTGGTTTGGTTTGATATGGCCACTACAGTATACCATATCACCCAATATCACCAATTCTTTTATATGGGTTTTGACCCAAATCTTATAATGTTTTTACACTGTTCAATACCATATCAGCCCACTCTAAACATGATATTGGCCCAAAAATGAAAACAAAACATGAAAACAATAACAGATATGGGCCTCCAAACAGGCCCTTGTGATATGTGTGTTTTCACTTTGAAAAGTAGAAGAGATATTCTTTGGTCACAAAACTTTTGGTTACTTATTATATTTTTAGAGCATCAAATCAACACCTTAAAATTGAAATGGGATAAAATTTAAAGAAGCTTGTGGCACTTCAAAATAACACTAGTAATGGATGGATGCTTCTAAGTATATAAAATTATTTTGAAAATCATAAGGGGGTTGTGCAAAATAAAACGTTGCACATTTAGCAATATCAACATAAATGAATGGAGTAAAAAAGTCTTATGACATATAGGAGTCTGGTGGTATTTATATGATTTTCTGCAATCTAATCACCAAACTTTCAACTGAAAAATTCATAAAATATATATGGTAACAGTCAAGATTTAACCACTAATATGGACTCTAATCTCTGATCTAGTGACATCTACTTATCAGACTGTCAATGTAATATTACTTAAATTAGGCTTATGGGTTATTTTGTTATTCATTTCCAATTCAATCAAATGAATGAATATAAAAATTCTAACGTTTGTGAGTGATTAATAGGCTGCTTAGATTTAGGATTAGAAAGAAATTTAGTTCAAATTTAATATTATATATATATTTTTTAATTTGAAATTCAAGATGTTTCTAAATGCAACATCATGAATTTTGATTCTAAAGACAACGTCATATTCATGATAAATACACAATTCTTAACAAAAATATAATAAATTATATTATAATAAATTATTTGTTATAGGTCAAATTGCACTAAACTCCTTACATTATCAAAATATTTCAAAATACCTTATTCTACAATTTTTGTTTTGTTTTTTTTTTGACAACCTCAATCAGTCAATATGCATTAAGAAACCATAAAATTACATAAATACCCACGGTAAGGAAATAGAAATTAAAAAAAAAAAAAAAAAAATTGAAAACCAGCTAGTATAATAAAAGGGGTTATTTGCAAAAGATTCGATAGCTCAGTTTTTTTCTTTTTTCACAATTTATTTAATTTTCAACAGTTACTGACGATATGATTTAAATATATATCTACGTATATACACACAAAGCAGATAATACCCCCAATGTTTGGGTACTTAACCCTTTTTTAAGTCTAACCTCTAAGCTTTCCTTTCCCCAATTGGATCATAAAAGTCGCAGGTAGCTTTCCTATACTCCCTTTTCCGTGCGATTACAGTTCCTTCCTTTCTCTCTCTAAAAAATCCTCTCTTTGTACTTCTTCGAAAACACTGATTCCAGCTTCTTCTTATCGTCCTTCTCTCTCTTCCTCTCTTCGGTCGCACTCGAACATTCCCGTAAAGCAGGTACTTAAATGTATTATCCGTTTCCAACTTTAAGAAAGTGCACATGCCTAGATTATCAAAATCATGCTTATTTGTTCCATTCATTCATTGTCGTATTTATGTTAAGCTTTTCTTTATATATATATACACACACATGTATATGTAGATGTATATATTTTAATCTTTATTCTTCATGATCAGCCATTATAGGAATTATTAATGTGGCAGTTCAGATTTTTTATTTTTTTTATTTAATTTTATATTTATTGTAGATTCGCCCTCAATAATTGCTTGATTCACTAATGTATCTTTCGAATTTATTCATTTTTGTTTCACTTTTTAGTTTTATTTTTGAATTCTGTAATATGTAGATCCGGGGTTTGCTCGAGGGATCTAATGCTGGCTTTGTGTGATAGGTTTCGAGATGTTGTTGTGGTTTAGCTCAAAAAACTCACTTTATTTCAATTTGATGATTTGGTATTTGTATTATGAAAGAGAGATGCTTTTAGGGTTTCTACGAGAGTATGGTGTCTTGTGTTTCAATCCCTTTTTCTCTTTTCCGTTTTCTCTGATTTTGTTTATTTTTGCTTTGCTGTTTGAAACTGTGTTTTGTTCTGCTGAGCCAATGGTTTGGAATATCATTTCTGATTGGGTTAGTTCTCTGGCTTTTATTTCCCATGTTATATTCTTTATGGATTTTGACCATTATGTATTGATATTTAGGGTTTTGGTTTATGAATAGGGGGATTTTGCATTCAGTTACCTGTTGACTAAAATCCTGTTTGTTAGTAATTCACATTATCCTTTTCGCTTCTAAAAGCAATTTTTCCACGAAGCTAATCAGGAATGCCTTTGGATTGGTATCGTTTTGCCTTGGGTTTAGGGTCTCGTTTCAAGATTTAGGGTTTTAGGTGATTGGGTTTCAAACATCATCCATTGTATTTATGTAAGTTTGTTGTAGACAAGATCACCTTCTTCAAACTTCCATTTCCTATCAACTAAATTATGGTTGTTAATGGGTCACATTGATTGTCCTTTTAGTGTTAATCTTATCTCAAATTTGTTTGTCCTTTTAGTGTTAATCTGATCTCAAGTTTGTTAAGTGTGTTTCTATTTAGATAGAATATTTCAAAGTAGGTCTAATTTATTCTTATTTCTCCATCTTATCTGCTTATAGTAATGTACTTAGTTGGCTTTAATGTATCTTGTTTTGTTTATGTTAGAATTACTTCTTAAATGTTTTTGATTCTTTATTTATATTTTATTTATGCTTGCTAAAACAAATAAGAGATAATTTTGATTCAATATGGTTTTGTTTGTATTTTCTGTAGAATGGCCATGCAAACGGCAAGTGCTCCTACTGCCCAGGTGGTTGGAAATGCTTTTGTCGAGCAGTATTACCATATTCTTCACCGCTCCCCAGATTTGGTTTACAGATTTTATCAAGATTCAAGCGTGCTAAGCCGGCCAGATTCCAGTGGTGTAATGACATCAGTTACAACCATGAAAGTAAGTTGGGGAATCCGATAGATAATGTTTTCAATTGCAGATGCTTTCTCCTTTATGGGATCTTTAGATGAATACCACCAGTTATTTATCATTATCAGAGCAAATAATATTATATCTAAGTAGCAAAAACTTACTATTAAACTCAACAAAGCCTTTTCCCAGCTATTTGGTTTGCCATTCTGCTCAGGCAAAAGATTAATAATATTATTATTTTTTAAAATTCTTTAAGGGTTATTGCTGTTCCCTTTGATGGTGATGATTCATTATTGTCTGAAAAGCTATTGAAGTGCTTGAACAGTACTGCATCCTTTGCTCATGCCAAAATTTGTGGCACTAATTAGCCACAAATTATATACTACCATATGCTGTATGCAACTGGCCTTGACTTGTTGCAGAGTTTTCATTGTGCCAACCCCAAATTATAAATGTTATTGTTAAGATGTGGGTACAAACAAATTAAACAATGCTTGTAAGAATTATCCCATTGTATGATTTTAGGGGGTTGCTCCTTCAAGGTTTGCGCATGACTCATTAATATCTTGACCAGTGTATCAGGGACAGGCGATGTTTTTTCAACGATTACTAGTTCAGAGAAATGAACAAAATTAAATACGAGTAATTTTATATGTCAATCTAACTTCAGCTATACTATTTTTGAGATTCTATGTCTTGATTTGTAGAGGTTCCCTTGACTTGCAACATCGAGAGGTTATTCAATTCAACATGTTGAGAACATGACAGTTAATGCATCTGGTTGTTTGTTCTCATTGGGCCTTGTGCTCCTCTTTCTCTTGTTGATTAATTTCCGTCAATTTATTTATTTATAGTATTTCAGTTTATTTTATTAGAGCATTTATTTCAGAGGTATTTGAATTTGATTAGTATCATATTGTTTCAAGATATAAATTTTCCTTGGAGCAGGGAATCAACGACAAGATTTGTTCTTTGGATTACAAGAACTTCAAGGCTGAGATAAAAACTGCAGATGCTCAGGACTCTTACAACAGTGGTGTGATTGTTTTAGTAACTGGGTGCTTAACTGGGAAGGACAATCTAAGAAGGAAATTTGCGCAAACATTTTTCCTTGCTCCTCAAGACAAAGGGTATTTTGTTTTGAACGATGTTTTTAGGTATGTAGAGGAAAGTGGCCTATTTGAAAGTAATACAGTGACAATTAATGGAACTGACGACACTCAATCAGCAATCATAACCCCAGTTCCAGGTTGAATGTTATATCTTTTTTTTTTCTTCAAGTTTTTGACATTGTCTAGAACAAAGTTTTGGCAACATTTTCATTATGTTCCAGAGCCTGCTCGTGTTCTTGATCCTCCAATGCTGGATCCGGCAGCTTCTCTCGTAGAGGAGGTTCAAAATGTTGACGTGAAAGCCCGTGACCCATTGGACAACGAAAAACAATTGGTGAATGAAAAAGAGGTGGTTGTGGATTCTGAATCTCATTCAAATGAGAATCACGTTTCCCCAGTTCCCGAATCAGCCTCTTCTACTGCCCAAGAGGATGCTCCGAAGAAGGTATCTTATGCGTCAATTGTAAGTTCACAAACAAAAAAAGGGAGTTCAGGACCTATTAAAGTTTACGTACCAGCTAATACTTCAAGAATGCTTCCTATGAAGACTGACAAACAGTCAGTTGGTTTGGCCACGCATGCTCCAGAGCCTGAAGCATCAGCCCCTAGCAGCATAAATGCACCTGAAGGTAGGAACGCTCAAGAAGAAGGTATATATCTTCTTATGAAAACATATTGTTCCTTTCCTTTCCTTTCTTTAAACTTGTGTACACCTATGAATGAAAACAAACTTCAGTGCATCTTTGCTTTTGACCAACATGTAGTAGTGTTTGAGCTGCGAAATCAGTTTTTTGGAACTGTTTGTGTCATCATGATTAACAATACATCATTTTTTCCCCGAAAAATGCCCTGCAATTTTGACTGCTACATTTTGCTCCTTATAGTTGAAGGACACTCTGTCTATATCCGTAATTTGCCTCTAAATGTGATGGTTGCTCAGCTTGAGATGGAGTTCAAGAAATTTGGACCTATTAAACAAGGAGGTGTCCAAGTCAGAAGTCATAAGGTTTGTTTCGTACACACATGTACGGCATGTAGTTAGGTACTCGGTTTATGTTTTTCTTATTTTTTAAAAATTATTTTCAATATGATTTGTTTCATTTCCCGTTATTCCAGCAAGAGGGGTTCTGTTTTGGCTTTGTTGAATTTCAAGATCTGGCCTCCATGCACAGTGCAATTCAGGTGTGTGCTCTGCAAATGGCATTTTCCTATTTTTAATTTTGTTATATAATTTAGCTGGTAGTACTACCAGGACATTGCTAGGCAATTAGTCCTTATATCTCAACACTTGTTGAAGTCAGCTTAGAAAACCCTTGTCCTTACAGTGTGTGGTCTCCCTTGGGTTGGAGATTTTGAGGTCACTGTAATTCACATCATGTAAACCAGTAGCCCACAATCATATCACAAAAGACAAATAAAAAGGTACATGACTGCTAAAAGTGAACCGTGCTCATGTGCAAGTCTGGTGATGCGGCAAAGAGACATGGTTACTTCATATATACAACTAGTTACAATTACTTTTCAATTTATTTAATTATTTGTTTTTTTTGGGTTCTTTTTATATCGGAAAAGGGGGATGGGGGTCCTGTTTTTGGCACTGTTTTATTTCATTTTCTTTTTTGGAATTAGTATTTTCTGTGCTTTTATTGGTGTTGGATTTAGCAGTATCATGCTTGCCCCTATTTATATTAATGAAATGGTTGAAATAGTATTAGTTAGAGATAAAATAAGAGATCATGAATTTTTTTAGTTTGCCTATATGCAATTAATACCAATAAGCAATAAGGAAGAACAATGTTGTTGATATCCAGGGTAATGCTAGAAGTAGGAGTAGACCAACTAACATGGGTTGAGATAGTAAGAGAAGATATGATGCTGTATTATTTGACTGAGGTTATAGGTTATAATGTTAGAGCAGATTCATGTAGCCAACCCCAAATAGTTGGAGTGAGAAGAAGAAAAAAAAAAAACAAAGCTTCTCTTGAGCAGAATTATTTATGTCTATCCCCTAGCTTGACCTTCTTCCTCTTCTTTTTATTTTATTTTATTTTTATAGTAAAGAATGTTTCTTTGAGGTTGTTGTAGATTGGGAAAAAAGGCTTTGGTGGTGGTTGGTGTAGCCTGTAGGTTCTTTGAGGTTCGTTCACTATAGTAGATGGGCATACCCTAGTCCCCAAGTCACATAGAATTATAACGGGAGTGGGAGTGGGAAAATTCGAGAGAATTGTTTTTAAAGTGGTTGTATTTCAGAACGTCAATTTCTAAATTTTTTATATAAATAATTTTTGAATGCTTAATAAATAATATTTTATTACATATAAATATTATCACTAATGAAGGATTTAAGAAAATACAAAAGAATTGAGTGCTATTTTGTTAAGAGTCATTAAGTAATAGAAAATAGTAAATGATACATAATGTTCCAAACAAATTGAGTCTTCTTGTTATAGAATTTCATAAAGTTATTTTACTACAGAAGTGATCTGGTGCTCACTAGATTATTGAAATTGCATTGAATGGGCTCATGGGAAGTGATATGGTGTTCTTGAGTCCATTAATAGTGCTTGAATTAGCTATTAATGGTTCAAATTTGGACCATGTAGGATCTGTGTTCCAATGAATCTCAATCCACTCCTAGAATCACCAAACTGCAAATTCATCATTAATCCACTCCAAATTCCTGAAACCACAAATTGAAAGCTGGAGCACAGGACTCTTAGGTGGATTATGTGACCTAGGTAGGATATACACTTGGCACGGCATTATACAACTAGCCCTTGTGTCTGTTTACTGTTGATTAAAGAGATCATAGGATTGCCTTGTATATTATTCTTGATTGTTTTGGGGATGATTCACAATCCTAAGAAGTATCACGTTTTAATACTTAGCATTATTGCCCTTTAGATGTCAATGTTAATGCAAAAACTGATATGGCTTATAGTAAGTAATGAGTTTGTACAGGTGCCTGAAGTGTCAAAAGTAGGTTGAGTGGGGGAAACTCTAATAAAGTAGCAACAGTGTTTACAAATACATGCATTTATGAAAAAATACATGGCCCTGAAGAAAATTGGTTGATTTGAAGAAGCGTGCAAAAGAATGACTGTAAAAAAATCTAAAAGAGAGAAGCAAATTTTTACAAATACTAGTAATAAAAAAAAAAAAAAAAAAAAATCGCACAAGAATCTCGCTATGTTAGAACTCTTAAGACAAGAAAATGGTGAACTATATAATAAATAATTGTTAACAATCGAAAACCACCTATTAATCATGCACTTAGTTATTAAACTGCTCAACAAGATCTGATTATTTGATTCTTGAGGAAGACCAGTTAAGCTAATATAACCAGAGAAACATTTTACAATCTTATTACAGGTATCTTTTCACATACAAGTGTAGTAGAAAAAAATCTGGCCCAGCAATGACATGTTGATGTTATGTTCACATGATCATTCAAACACCAAATTACTTAATATGAACTATATATTTTACTATATCACCGTATCTGGGCTTCTAAATAAAAGAAATACATAACTATATAACTATTTAGTAATCTAATGGATGCACCGATAAATTGATGATAAGGAAATGGAAGGCAGAAAAATTGAACCTGAAAATTGGAGCCCCTAAAACTGATACGCCAATAAGAACAAATATGCAGCCAGAGATTACTATTGAAGAAGATCAACACATTCCAATTCCAAATCCACAAGCTTTCCAACAGAGTAAAGCTCAAGGAACAAAATGCTTTCTTTAGCTGGCAAGGAATCAATTTTTTTTTACCTCTCTTTTTCATCCACTTGCCTTAAAACCAGTGCCTTGAACTTTAGGCAATGGTAACCAGATCTTCCTTTGGACGAAAAGAGCAATTCTGACAAGTATTTTCACTCTAAATTTGCCAGCTTTACTAATCAAAAACCTTCAACAACAAAATTAATCGAGAATTAAACTTGTTGAAGATGTAAACAACATTAAAGTAGGCATTTAATCTGGCCTTCAATCAAATTCACCCCACATACTTAATTCAGAACCTAACTCCTTTAATCCAACTGTCAAGTTATTAATTCACTTTTCTTTGTAAATGATTCAAGAATTCTCTTTCATACCAAATGTGCAACTCTTGAATCACCAAATACAGGTACACCACTATCTACAAACCTCAACAATCTACCTTTTAAGCACCAAAAAATTTAATTTTCTAGAAACACCAAATCGATTCTTTTGCAAATTGTATGGAAATTTTGTCAAGATTGGTGGGTACATTCACCAACCAAAAAAAGAGAGACTCAAAGTTAATACACAAAATGAATCTAAATGCCCTAAACTTAAGCTTTCTGAAATACCCAAATCAAACTTAACAGCAATTCCAAGCATATATCATCACCCCCAGAAGTCCTTATTAAAATTCAAAATGATCTCTCTATAGATTAGTTTCATTTTCATCACACAACTGAAAAAATCAGAATAAACCTGTACAAATTCTATGCAGGACCACCACACTCCAAAGAAGAAAAAAGAGAAAATGTTGTCAAAGCAGAGACTTTGTGGGTATCTTAACCAACCAAAAAGAGAGAGACCCAGAAGGCACAAACACCAACCCACGTAGAAATTAGGTATAGGCAGCCATTAGAGACTGAGGAAAGTGGAAGGAACAGAGGAGAGAAAAGAGTGTAGTGAAATATTGAAGAAGAAGATGAAAAAGAAATAGTTGAAAAGTGAAAGTTTAGAGCTTTACAATGTCGGCTACTGTGGATCGTATTGGGAGGAGAAGAATACGTGATGGTTGGTTGTTGCTGAGTAGGAATTGTTGGGCCCATTGTGTTGAAAGCTTCCCATTGAAGGAAATTTTGGGGGTGTTTCATTTTCTCCTCTGCACTTCCACGTTCAACCATCATCACTAAAATCACCCTCCACACCCCTCTCTCTCTCTCTCTCTCTCTCTATATATATATATATATAAAACAAGTGTGTATTTTATTTATCAAAGTGCTCTCTCTAGGTTTTTAGTCAGAAGATGACGCGTATGAGCATTAGAGTATTAAATCTGAAAAGCATTGTCTAAACTTTTAAACTCTCACGTTACAAAAATTGTAAATTAATTATTTGTATTAGACGGTCAGGTAATAGAAAAATATATTAAAAAGTAAAATTAATTAATCAAATGTGACAATTTAATTGGTCAAAATCGATTAAAAGAAAATAATAGTATAAAAGTTCCACTAAAAGGCGTAATCAAAATAAAAAAGAGATAATTCACGCATACTTTTTGAGAAAAGGAATGTGTAGGATGGTAAAACTGTAAATACATGGCGATTGAGAAAGAATATTGAAAGTTGAAATTACAAGGATAATTGCTTTCTTACTTTTCTTGGTAGACAATGAGATTTTTGTTGACTTACCAAAAAACAATCATTTTAGTTCATAACACACAAATAATATAGAAAATGTTAAAAGAAAAAATATTGCAATATGGGCGTAGTTTAGAACTTCAGACTCTAATAATAAAAATGATATTATTAATATATTAATATTATTTATTTAAATGAAACTTTTTGATGAATTTTTGCAATTATTAGTTTAATATATATATATATATATATATATATATGTATGTATGTATATATTTTTAAAGTGAAAGAATAGGAGGAGAAAAATTAAAATGGATAAGGATAGTATTATGAATTTTGATAGAAAGTGGAATAAAAAAATTAGAACGAATCAAATTTCACCCACTGATAAATTTCGACAATTGGCTGGTCCAGTAATACAAGGAACCACCATTATATTGCTAGTATTAGTTGGAAGAGTCTAAAAATATATGAAAATAAAGAAGTTTAGTAATATACAATATTGTTTAAAATAATAATATATATGGTAAGGAAGTAATAATTTTAGGGTTCATACTAATGCAAGATAACTATGATTAGTTGGGGCAGGAAAAAAAATACGTTAAATGTTAGGAAGATAAATAATAATTTTAGGGGGCTTACTAAAATATAAGGAAGTAAAAAATTTAATAAAATAAGGAAATAATAATATTAAGAATAATAATTTGAGGGGCTTTCCTAGTGTAAGAGCCATTTATAAGGAAATAAATTTATTAAGAAGTTGAAATAATAAGAGGAGTGCTATGGGTGCTAGTTATTGTCCTTCCACAATCGCTCTCCTTATTCGTCACAATTTTTATAATTACGCCTTTATTTATGAGATATTTCCTGGCTTTGAGAATTAAAAATATAAATTTTTAAGGCAAAATTACTCTTTAACCTTTTTTTATCTCTCTCCTTTTATTTTCTCAATTTTATCCCATATACATATATAAACACTCACATACACAC
>JAOTQH010000031.1:5885204-5896592 GCA_025631255.1 Cornus kousa
ATATATAATATATAATGTGAGTCAATCATTTTTATTTTGTGTTATTAATAGGTTTAGTATTTAAAAAAAAAAAAAAAAACTGATATATATATATATATATATATTATATAACATTAGACCGCCGTTAACTCCTCCGTTATTTGCTAAAAGTGGCGGCGGGAAAAAGAACCCACTAAAAGCCCAAAAAATTAAAAAAATTACCTATAATACACAAATTTAATTCAAAAGAGTGTGTGTCACGCCCACGCGCATACGGAAGCGCGTGATCGTCGGCATATCCCAACCACTTTTTTTCGCTTTCACACCGAGCTATGCCACACACCGAATCAAGAGTACATCCACATCAAATCAACATCGTCAATCATCCAAAATATCTGAATAAACGGCGAGAGATCTCAGGTTAACATACACTCGACAAACATGCTGATATTTCTTTTCCGGACCTCAGCTTCAGTGCTCCGAGCCTGAGATGGAGCTCAAGGTTCGGTCCGAACCTAGACTGTTGCTTCTTCTGAGTTCGTTGAAAATATTTCTTGTGTTTCGATCGCTTTATCTTCGGCCTGGTCTGAAAGCCATCTTTCTCGCTCATCGTTGTTCTAGAGAGAGAAAGTGAGTGTTTTCTAGTGAGAGAAAATCGAGAGCTATACAGATTATACAGTAACAGCTGAGACATTTTCACTCTGATCGACCTCTCAAAGTAAGTTCACACTCTCTCTACAGCCCTAAATTCTCTCACTCAGATCACACTTTTAACCTAACCTTTGTTTCAGCTACTGCTTTCTCTGCTTCCTTTCTTTGTACACAATCTCTGTTTCAGCTCGTTCTCTTGCTTTGTTTGGTTGTGCTGTGAAATCACTAGCTGTGGCATGTAATTGTGTATTTATTGCCTTTAATTTTCTTGAAATTGGACTTGAATTCTTGTTTTCTAAGTGTTAATTGGTTTTTCATGTGAATTTACTGTTCTACTGTTTCTTTGCTTGGTGGTAGCTGTTCTTCTAGGGTTTTTTGGTTGCGGAGTTTTGGATTGTACCCGAAATAGTTTCATGTGCATATGTAATTTATAATTGGGTATGTTATTAAAGCTTTGGAGCTGACATTACTTGAAAATTTATGGTAATAATTGAACTGTTTTTTTTTTGGTAATATGGTTTCATCTGAAAAATATAAGTACTTTTCTTGATTTACTGTGTTTTTGGTAAGTTTGCACTTTCATTCCATAATTAATTGAAGATTGATGTGCTCTTACCAAATTTCAGTATTTTCTGGCTAAAATTGTTGCGAAATGTTTTAACATTTTCCCTAAAATAAGTCATAAAACAAACATATAACAAAATGTGCAATTTTCAGTTAGGTTGCATTGCCTGGTCAGAAGCTTGGACTCTCAAGCGTGAAACCAATTTCTAAGAGCAGCCACTTTGTGCAAATTTAGTAGATGAGTAATTGAAGAAGAATGAATGGAGGAGTCAGAGGGAGGACTGACAAACTACTTGTGTTTGGTTAAATGCTTTACTCACTAGGGATAAAGTCAAAGGTTAAGTCTGTATTCAATCTGCCCCTTCCAGTACATTTCGTTAATGGAGGACCACACTGGGTAGCGATTGACCTTAAGTTTTTGAGATTTAAAAAGGTGGAATTACTTAACTTTGTTAATTTAGACCATGGTTGGCTAACATTCACTTACTTGGTCCAAGCTGTGAAGTAGTATGTATCAATCCCAAGCTGTAACTGGGAACTAGAAAGTGCTTTACAACAATAAGTTGCCTATAAATAAATGACCGATTGGTCCCTTTGAAGCGACATTCTGATGAATACAAATGTTTAGCAATTAGGTATCAGTAGTTCTGACTACTAAGGATTCTCTTGCATACTTCATAAAATCCTTCATGAAGTATTGTTATTAGTAAAAGCAAAAGTTGGAGGAAAGTGATTTTGGTACTTTTGAACATTTTGCTCATTGCGTTTTTAAACACCTCTTTCTTGCTTATGAGAAAACATGCCTGGTTTTGGTGTCTGCAGATATTCTGAGAAAGGGGATTGGGAGTCCTTTTGAGGACCATCTTATAGAAAGTTTACACAATCAATTCTGAATCTGAGTTTGCCAAAAATCCTGCTGGAAGCCAAAAGCTAAGTTCAGATGGCTTTATGCATGGACTTTAGAATTTTCCAGAAGACAGAATGAAGCCCGAGTTTATTGGGGAAAATACATAATCTGATTGGCCTAATTTAATATTGAAGGGATTCCCTTTTAATGAATCACGATGAGAAAACATGCTGTGCATAGTTTTTTCCTAACAGCAATTTTCAGAAAGAACTGTAGAAGTTCCTATTGAATTTTGGTAAGTTTGGAGCCGACCTAGTATGCCACAACCTTAGCCGAGGCAATAGACTGGGCTCAATAACATGCAGATGTTGCAGCGGCACATTATGTTGAAGCAGTTGCAAGAACTTAAGAGGCAGCAGCAACTTCAGGAGTTAGGTAATGCAAGGCAGCAGACTCACATAAACCAGCTATCTGCAATAAATAAACAGGCTGATGGGGGTCAATTTTCACCCCTGATTAATGGAACACCTATTCATGATGTATCACAGCACATGGGTGGTAACATGAACTTGGTGCAGCATGCCACATCACAAACTGTCCAAGGATTTCCAAATGGATTGGTATATTCACAAGCTCAAAGCCAGCCTCTGCGTTCCATGGGTCAAGTTCCTCAACAGCTTGACGCGTATTTATATGGAACTCCAATTGCCAGTGCAAGAGATAATTTAAGTCAGTATTCTCATCTCCAAGGGATATCTCAGGATTCCGGCAACGTTTTGGTCAAGCATGGTGACAACCACACAAAACCTACAATGCAATCATCAGCCTTTAGTAACTCCTTTCTGGGTGATCACTGCAATGTTTCTTCAGACCAGATTTTCATGCCAGATGGAGCTTTCATTTCTAAACAGGTAGGTCAGGGGAAGAACTCATTTGGGCAAGTTCCTATTCGAGATTTAAATAGTGGAGTTATACCAGAAAACTTTCAGCAGGTGAATTCTGTACAAATGAATGCATCACAGCAGGACTTCAGTGGGAGGCGAGAACCAGCTTGTTGGCCTGGACTCTTTCCAGAAAAACCAACACAAGTTGGCCATTCTCAGGGTTTGGCTACCCTAGATCCATTGGAAAAGAAGATTTTGTTCAATATGGATGACAACAGTTGGGATGCTTCTTTTGCCAGGCCCACTGACATTAGCACAGGGGGCTGTGGGAACACATTGGAATGTACAGATTTTTTGAGTTCTTTTCCTTCTATTCAAAGTGGGAGTTGGAGTGCTCTTATGCAGTCTGCTGTTGCGGAAACTTCTAGTAGCGATACTGGGTTACAAGAACAGTGGAGTGGCTTGAGTTTCCAGAACACAGAGCCGTCAACTGGTAATCAGCCTTCAAACTTTACGGACACTGGAAAACAACAAACAGATTGGGTTGATAGTAATGTTCAGAGCGTCCCCTCTCTAAGTTCGAAACCTCTGTTCAATGATTCTCCTATGCGCTCTGTCTTCCCTGGTTTACAGCAACCAAATATCCAAAATTCAATAAAACAGAGAGAGATAATGCGTTCTGATTCATCTCATGAATCTATTCATCAGCCCTGCGAAGATGCTAACAAGTGGTCTTATTGCAAGCCTCAACAAAAGCAACCCATTGAGGGAGGTCATCCAGTTCCAACACTTAGACATTTGGAAAATGCATGGCCTGCTCAATATGCACACTCAGAAAATGATGAACATCAGAAGATCATATCCTCATACAGAAATGATGTCCAGTCACCCAGTGGAAATGGTATGCTGAATGTTTGTAATAATGAGAATGCTGTGAACAAAATTTGGGCTGGTGATATTAATGAAGCCTTTCACAAGGATCCTGGTAGTTTTTGGAAGCCTGAAAAAAATAGTATGGCAAGCTTAACTAAGGCCTGCCAGGACACCAGTCAACATACCACAGAGAGTGGTCAGTTTGATTACATGGAACAAGTTGATATTTCTCTGAAGAACAAGGGAAGTGAGAGCATGGGGGATGACCAGTATCGTCCAAGTAATAGTCCTCAGGTTGTAATTAATTCTTATGAAAGGCCAGGTGAAACTTATAAAAAGCAACAGATCTACTACCAAAGAGAGAACTCCAGCGGCAGCTATCATTCTAGCGCATCGCAGCAAGCCATCACAGGGCATGAAGTCAGAGAAAATGTGTGGCTACATGAAAGTGATTCTCGACCTGTGGCGGGGGATAAACAAATGTCATCTGGTCAGGTTGGTCGGAAGGCTTCTAGTTCTTTCAGATATCTATATCATCCAGTAGAAAATTTAGGGGTGAATATGAAACATGCTGACGCTACAGAACATGTTACACATTCACAGGTTGTGTTCCAACAGGTTTCTCAAGGATCCAGTGGTCAAGGGCAAGGATATATTGGACAGTTCAAGTTTATTGGTAATGATTCTAATGGTGCCATGGACTTGGAAAAGGTGAATGATAAATTTTATATTATTTGAGGAGACTTGTGATGATTGCATTTGATTTTCTTAATAAGTTTGCTATTGGTCTGATTTAACAGTGGCCTTCACCTAATGCTCAGAGAAACTCGAAAGCATCGGAGGAGGTACCTCATAGAGGCAATGCTGGAGCTAATTTATCTGTTTCCAACAGGTCAGTCTACTTTCATGACTCAAATACAACTGTTCAGACAAAGGTAGTTATTATATGTGATATATATATATATATATATACACACACTTGGGGGGTGGGGTGGGAAGAGATGGTAAATGTGTTTTGTGAAGTTGAAAGCTTGAAATCTAGTTTATTTTCAGATTGAATAGTTACAAATCTGTCTGCATTTGAAATACACTTTTAAGAGAAGTGACATGATAAGTTAAAAGCTTGAACTTTAATTTATTATCTATATGAATTGATTTGTGTTTGGATCCCTTAACTTCTATTTTGCATATATTATGCAATTGTTCACTGAGTTTAATTTTGACAGTAAAAACATGCTCGAGCTTCTTAACAAGGTTGACCATGAGGGGGATCATAATATTGTAGCACGCTTTGGCTCCTCTGACTCCGAGACAGTTACTGAATTGCCCAAAGCAGAAACTCCCGATGCATCTATTGCTCAACATTATGATTATTCTTCTGCTTCACAAGGCTATGGCTTAATGTTGTCTCCTCCGTCTCAACAGCTACCCAATTCCATGAGTTCCTTCTCATCTCCGAGCACTACGCAAACGGTGAGTAGTACAAGTCTTTTGCATGTTATGCCTGGCTCAGAAGAGGAGCAGAAGTTGGTAGCTTAGTCATATTTCGTGTGGTCTTCACATATTTTGCGTGAACTATCTCAAAGCAAATATTGGAATTATAAACCAAGTATTTCTGGACAAACTGGCTTTGACACCTCACATTTGAATGTGCAGGCTATTGCGACAACTCCTTCAGGTCCTCCTTATTCAAGAAATCACCTTCAAAGACAGCACCTTCCAGCTTCACAAGCAACATTGCCTGGTAGACTTCCATGTGCTACCTCTCAAGCTACATCACATCCAAATTTCACCAACCTTTTTGGTCAACAATTCCCAATTTTGGAGTCCATCCCAGTCACTCAGGCTTCTGTTATGTCAGGCATGTCTCAGCAGGTTGGGTTTTCGATAAGGCCATCCAGTGCATGGCAAAACATAGTACCAACTCAACGGTATCTATCTGGGACAGAATCTTGCAAGGTTTCGTCGAATTTGCTTTCCACAGATTCAACAAATAACCGTCTTGAAACTACTCAATGGGCTGCACAGGAGCTCCATGATCAAAACCCATGTAGAGGAGGAACTGCGTCGCTGGAAATTGGTGCATGTTCTGTGAATTTGCAAGGCTTTAATCATGGGGAAGAGCAACTTGGAAAAGAGAGATTTCAGCAGCAAATTTCATCAGAGATAGTCGACTCAGCTTCACATACAGATGGGCAAGAATTTGCAAAGCATTTATCAGAAGCAAATGCTATTGGCTCTGACTTATTGTTGGCTCATTCGCACCACAAGGACTTTGATGGGGCACAGCATGGCGTCAAACAAGGGCGAGCTGTTTCTGCAAGAGATATCGAAGCCTTTGGTCGTTCACTGAAACCGTTACCTACACTTAATCAAAATTACTCAATGCTGCATCAAGCGCATGCTGTGAAGAATGTGGAGAGTGATCCTAGCAAGAGGTTTCCAGAGAAACATAGTGGTGCTGGTCCTGATCTGAATCTTCAGCAAGTGTCACAAATCAATTCATTTCCATCAAGGGATATTAACATGCTGAACTTCTCATCAGAGGTGAGAGAACATCAGTCGGTCAAAAATTTGTCCCAACATCTTCAAGATGCACCTCAGGAGATGGTCACACTAGGTCAAAGTTATTCGCAAAGTCATTCTGATAGCAGAAATGAGGCATCTTATGGAAAAGAACTTTCTCAGATTAATTTACAGATCGCACCTTCAGTGTTTAAGTACTATGGAACATTGAGAAATGGGCAGATGTTGCCAATGTATGATGCAAGAGCTGCAAAGAATGCTGCACAGCTGTTCCCTCTTGGGAAGACTTCTGAGAATTTGCACATGAATGCTTCTATGTTTACAATAAATGCTTCTGATGATAGTCAGCAGCATTTGGAAGTGATTGATCAAAACTTGGCTGCTGTGAGACCAAAGAAGCGTAAAATTTCTATACCTGATTTTCTACCATGGCATAAGGAAGTGACACAAGGTTCTTGGAGACTTAAAAGTATAAGGTGCTTGCCATAATCAACACATTTTTCTTAAATTACTATTACACGCCCCACTTGTTTCAATAGCAATAATTTGGTGGCTTAAGAAACAGGTCAAAAGGAAACAACTTTTGATTTTGCATTTTCATTTTATAGGGGCTTTGAATTGAAATTACTTCTTCTCAGCATGATATTTCCTAGATTAAATGTCTTCATTTTGAATTTTCTCTTAGAAGACTTGGTGATGTTGAATTTATTTTATTTTTTGCAGCATGGCAGAATTAGAATGGGCGCAAGCAACAAATCGGCTTATTGAAAAGGTGTGTTCTTAGTTTGGCAAGTGACAAAATGAAATTTTATCTTCTTTAGGCACTTGCCTGAATATATAGGCTTCAAAACTGGTTATAGATGCCACTTTTATTGGCAGGTGGAAGATGAGGCTGAAAGAACTGAAGATTTGCAGCCAATGCTTCGACCAAAGAAAAGGTTGATATTGACAACACATCTTATGCAGCAAATGTTTCGGCCTGCACCAGCAGCCATTCTCTCAGCGGGGGGCACTTCAAACTTCGATGCTGTGGTATACTTTGCTGCTAGAGTGGCACTTGGGGATGCATGCAGCCTAACCATTTACTCAGGAAGTGATACCTGCCTGTCTTCTAACAGCTATGACACGTAAGTTGATTTTTGAACTTACTGAAAATTTCATTCTTTTGATAATAAGAAATTAAATGGAATAGAGTAACCTCATAAAAAAAAATAAAAAAACTTCATCTCCGATCTAAGCCTCTGCCATGGAAGAATTCAAAATTTAAACTCAGGCTATGTTCATAGAGAGAATTTTGACCCTCTAAACAACTTTTTAAAAATTTGCTTAGGATGTCTGGAAAGCTCAAAACTCCTGAGAGACATGACGAGCAGTATTTCTCAAAAACTGTCGACGACTTCACAAACCGAGCAAAGAAGCTGGAAACAGATTTATTAAGGTACGAGTGTGTTTGGCATTCATGAAATTTTAATATATTATCAGAAACTATTGTGTCTCACATGTAATAGTTGGAGATTATAGTCTGCGACATGGGCAAAATCAAACTGACAGCTGAATTCATATGTTACATGCGTATCTTGGAATGCAAAGTGCATATACATACAAATATGTTGGAATAGTTCTTTCCCTAGAGAAAATTTCCCTGATAGCTTGTTGTAGAGATTTTTCTCCTTGTTAGTAAAATTTTATGCTGGGGTATTAACTAAATTTAACACCTGAGTTTGTACCTCCTGTGGCATAAATGTCAATGTATATAGCTACTGAATATAAATCCTGTCTCTAATTTTGTTCTTCTTATCTTCTATAAGACATTCTTTTGCTACAATTCAATGTTCTTTCTAATATGATTCAATTTAAGGTGCAGATTGGACCAGAGAGCATCACTTTTAGATATAAGAGTGGAATCCCAGGATTTGGAAAAGTTTTCTGTCATAAACCGTTTTGCCAAGTTCCACAGCCGGAGTCAAGCAAACCCTGCTGAGACCTCGTCATCCTCTGGCACTGCACCGAAACCATTCCCCCAAAGATATGTAACTGCAGTTCCAATGCCTAGCACAATACCAGAGGGAGGAAAATGTGTCTCACTCTGATCATTGATTGATTGATTGATCCTCTCCGCTCAGGCATCCTTTTCAATCCACTACTGCATTCCGTATCCGTGGCTATGCCCATGGTCTTGTTTCAATAATTTTTATGTTGGTGCACAAGTAAACCAACAAAGAGCGGGAAAAAAAAAGAAGATCGAACTCAGGAGGAGTCAAATGCAACTAACTGACGCGGTTCTATCTTTTTTAGTCAAGGCAGTTGTTATTTTTATGGAGTACATAATGTCCTCTGTATATTTTTATGAGAATTAAGGAGATGGCAAGTCGGAGGCAAGTATCGATGCGCCTCTACTCTTTTTCCTGAAATAACAATCAGCTAGAATTTACATGTATCATATAGCAGTTATGCTCTTGTAGGCTCTCTTCTTTTTCCTTTTCAGGGTTGCTAGTAGGGTTGATAGCATGAAGATCAAGAAATGTGGTGGTCAATGAAGTATGTTTCATGAAAAAGGACTTCATATTAACATGCTTTAGGAGAACCCTATACAAGTTTGGTAGAAGCTTCCATGACTATTTACACATTGTTAGGACGACTCTGGTGAACCTTTTGTATAATTTTACACTTGTAATGTGTTATATGTTCATATTGTTGACGACAACGTTTTACGTTGGCTGTCAAACTACCTAAGGTAACCCTCATTTATTCAGACTGGAGACTGATTGTGAGACTTGAGACCGAAAGTTTTATTGAGTTGAGCATTTTCATTGGGGGCAAAAGATACATGGGAAAAGAAAAAGAAAGGGGAAAAAATCAGAAGATATTATAGAAGCTTCTGTTTTGTGAAAAATTGTTAGTGTATTCAGAAAGGTACAAAGGTTTGGGAGATGTTGATTCTGTGGACCTAAAATGTCATAAAAAGGATGGGAGTTAAAAAAGGACTAGGAGAGACTTTATTGCATAGGACACAGGAAGCATGTTTGTTTGGTTGGAAGGATTCTACTTTCTCTGTACTTGATGTGTCCTTCACTCATTCTTTTATAAATTTGACTGAAAGTGGCCAACTGACATGTCAATGTTTTGAGATTGAGATACTATTTATAGCCATCAGACACATGTATCCAACCTGTCAGTATCATCAGTATCAACCATTCATGACTCAGAAAGTGATGTTAGAAGCATCACATTAAAGAAGAAACAAAAATACTACTACTAGTCAATCTGTATATAATAATGATTGGGGTATGTTTATACACACACACACACACATACACACACACACATATATATATATATATAATTACACAAGCATCTGTGTTTGATTGGTGGACAATGGGTGGTCGTCCAAATGAAGATTTGCTGACAACATAGGGAGTTATGTTTTTATGTTTTCAAACAACAAAGACATTCAATCAATTTTCTCAGGCACTTTTTTGTGTTATTCCACCATCACCCCCCACGTGAGGAGCTCGTTTGGTGGGACCCAAAAGATCTGTGTGCTTTGGTGGGGGCATTAGAATTTTTATTATTTTTGAATTTTGTGGATTTTTATGTTTAATCATAATTATAGTTTGGGTGGTCCTAGAACAAGGTATATCCGAAGTTTGGTTCTATATGGAGACTGCTTTTGTCAACCGCCAACGCGCGAGTGTCTTTCAGAGCATGGATATATATATATATAGATGTCATATATATATATATATATATATAAGTGACAATATTATTAACCTAGGAATGCAAATTTAATTATTCTTCATAGAATTTGGGGAGGGGTCATGGGTTACAGAGGGAGAGTGAAGAATAAAGAAGAAAGTTAATGAACACAGGAGTAGTCAATTGAAGCAATCAAGTCTCTTATCAAATGGTTTATCACACCCATTGCAACTAAACTCTGATTCCTCTCTCATTAAAATGGCAAGTTCAATGCACGAGACTTTCGATTCTTCTAATTATAGATAGATAAACTCACATGCCAGTTGAAGCTCTCAAGTCTTTTATCAAATGATTTATTATTTATTATGCCTTCTGTTCAGAATGCAACCAAACTTCAATTCTTCCCTTGTTAAGAGGGCTAGTTCAGTGCTTGAGATTCTCGATCCTTCTCTTGTTCTTCCTCCTAAAATTGGTGCTATCAATGCAACCAAACTCCGATTCTGCTGATTGCTATTTGAAATAAGGCACTCAGAAGCTGTAGAGGAAAATTTGGTCTGTTGCCAATGGAACTACTGACAGCAAATAGTTAAAAAGCTGATCAAGAAGCTATGCAGAAGTATGGAGTATCTTGAAAGTGTTGAAAGTAGCAGCACCCTTTTTTTTATTTTTTTCGAGATTTCAAGCAAATGCGCACACGTAATATTGCCCTCGAACACTTGACATTTCCTTTGAAAAAGATACTTCAATACCATCTGAGCTGATGCCCATGGGTAATACACAACTTTTTCTTGAATAAGCAAACAAAGTTATTGAGGAATTCATTTACAATAATAAAACAGATCAAAAAAGATTCATAGAAAGAGCTGAATGATCAGGAAATGTGTTTAAAGTAGTTATAATAAGTTCCAAATTTTGCAATATAAAAATCTCTAGTTTACAAATGCTAAAGTCCCTTTGAGGTTTTAACTACTTGCATTGGGCCTGCTGGATCCAACAGGCAGCCCAGCCCACATGGGCATTTATATGTTGCAGAGCCCAATGGGGTTTTCAGTAAGTCTGAACCAGATACGGCAACTTGAAAGTTGGGCCATTTCTCTATTGGGCCCATTTTATGGGCCGAATGATGCACAATTTTAAAAGTACTCAAAAACGTCTTTTGAGCTTTTAAACAATAAATACTTTTTGGGCCAGCCTTGCTCTGCTTATTCCTCTTATTTAACGAAACTCCACTAATCTTCTTCCTTTGAAGTCATTGTAGAATTACCTAAAAACGTTTTTATTTTTTAGGGTAAAGTACATCGACACCCCCTGAGGATTGGGGAAAGGCCATACAGGTGAAAATTCGTCAATTTTTGGACAATGACACCC
>JAOTQH010000031.1:5898343-5919494 GCA_025631255.1 Cornus kousa
GTGTGTGTGTGTGTGTATATATATATATATATATGTATATATGCCTGTATAATTTAGAGCTGTTTTTGCTTTGTTGAATCTTTGGAGCTCATATTACTTGAGAATTTTCAGTGTCAGTGTTGATATTTGATAAACTTGGTATTTATTTAATTTTTTACTTGGGTTTGCTCTGTTTTTAGAAAGTTTCTGCGCTTTCATTTTTTGTTTCCCGTCCAAATAACTTAAATTAAAAAAATTGTTACCAAATTTCAGTATTCTCTGGGTAAAATTGCTATTGAAGAATTCAACATTTTCCCCTATAATAAATTAGAAAACAAAAAACAGAACAGTTTTGTAGTGTTCGGTTAGGTGGCTGAGAAGTTTTTATGGCCAGATTTGAAATCCGGAATTTGTGGTGTCCTCTGATCCTAGTGAGTTCCAAGTTTTAGAGTTTTGTTTCATATGATCATATCATCTTATAATTTTCAAAATTCAAAAGGAGTATATATGCTTATGATATAACCTAGACATGTGATATTTTACTTTTACCTGTTAATGGTTGCGTTTAATTGTATTGTCTTCCACAAAGCCAATTTTGAAAGAGCAAAGTTGAGGGTTGCAGTGGGTAGACGGCTGGCTTCATCACACCACATGAACTTGAGGCTTTGTTGAATTAAAAGGTCGAATTGACTTTATAACTTTGGCAATGTGGACTGTGTGGTTGGCTAACCTTCACCATAGTTTTGTCTAAGTTCTGTGTGAAGTAGTCTGTATAACGGGAGGAATAAAACCACTAGAGCTTGAATTCTTAATCTACCAGATGCAGTATTCTTTATCATAACAAAAAATATATCTTGTTGAGTAATAGCTTTACCCAAACATCTGCTTTTCCTTTCTGGAGCTTTTTGTTTCCTTTTATTAATTATATATTTTCACTGTCACTTATTTGTCATCAAATTAAATTTTATTGCCTGGCAAAGATTTTTTAAAAATAGAACCCCATTATTCGAGTATGTTTCATCTTTTAAACTTAAATAGGCCCTGAAAGGATGAATGAGGGATTTTCAGTTACTTAATTTTATGTTTCCTTGGTGTTTATGTATTGGACAGGGTTTTATACATTTCCTTGTTGAGTGACTTCCCAATTCTTTCAGAACTGTATGGGAATGAAACTCCGTGCAGTGTCCACTGTTGTTCTGAGCAAGATAACTCTTTCCAAGGTGAGTTTCAATCTCAAGCTCGTCAAATCTTTATAATAATCAGATGTCCTGAAACCAATACAGATTGGAGCACCTCCGAGCTTCAATCTAAAGAATTTATTACGTATAGCAATTAGGTAGCAGTAATTCCAACTACTTGGGATTCTCTTTCATGCTTCATGAAATTCTCAATAGGATTGGGAGGGGAAAGAACCAGTAGCATTTCACTATTTATTTTTGCATAGGATGAGGAAGCGTATGCTCCCTAACGCCGGCCCTCCATTCATGACTTTTGAATGAGTCACCCCACTGAGTATTGTTATTTGCAAACGTTTAAAGCCACAGAACAGGGATCTTTTGTCTTTGCGCAATTTGTTCATAGCTTTTTAAACACCTTTTTCTTCCTTCTGAGAAAATTTTCCTGCAGCCAACAATTCATGAAGCATTAAAGCACAGATTATTTGGGCCAACAGCAATTTTCAGGACAACCGAATCCCCAAATGATTTTTAAAATTCTTGAAAGGCAACAGTAATTGTCTGGAGCCAGCAACCTGGGATGCAGCAACGTCAACCAAGGCAGCCGACTGGGTTCAATGACATGCAGATGTTACAGCAGCACATTATCTTCAAGAAGCTGCAAGAGCTTCAAAGGCAGCCGCAACTTCAGGAGTTGGGTGATGCAAGACTGCAGAATTACATAAACCAGCTATCTGCAATAAATAAACAGAATAGTGGGGGTCAATTTCAACCACTGATTAATGGAACACCTGTTCATGATGCATCACAGATGTTTATGGTTGGTAATGTAAACTCGGTGCTGCATGACGCGCCACCATCTGTCCCAGAATTTCCAAATGGATTGGTAGGTTCGCAAGCTCAAAGCCAGCCTCTGGGTTCCATGGGTCTGTTACCCCAACAGTTTGATGTGTCACTGTATGGATCTCCAATTCCAAGTGCAAGATATAATTTGAGTCAATACTCTCATCTTCAAGGGATACCTAATGATTCTGCCAATTTCTTTACCAAGTATAGTGACAACCTGGGAAAACCAGCAGTACGGTCATCAGCCTTCAGTAACCCTTATCCGGGTGATCACCACAATGTTCCCTCAGACCAGCTTTGCATGCCAGATGGAGCTTTCATATCTGAACAGGTCTGTCAGCAGAAGAACTTGTTGGGGCTACCAGAAAACTTTCCGCGGGTGAACTCCCTGCAAAGGAATGCATCACAGCAGGAATTCAGTGGGAGGCAAGAACATTCTGGTTGGCCTGGACTCTTTCCGGTAAAAACAACACAAAATGCCCCTTCTCAGCATTTGGCTACCTTAGATCCATTGGAAGAGAAGATTTTGTTCAATATGGATGACACCAGTTGGGACAATTCTTTTGGCAGATGCACTGGCATGAACACAGGGAACTTTGAGAATACATCAGAATGTACAGATTATCTGGGGTCACTTCCGCCTATTCAAAGTGGGAGTTGGAGCGCTCTTATGCAATCTGCTGTTGCAGAAGTTTCTAGTAGCGATACTGGGTTACAAGAAGAGTGGAGTGGCTTGAGTTTCCAGAACACAGAAATGTCAACTGATAATCAGCCTTCAAGCTTTATGGACAGTGGAATACAACAAACAGGTTGGGTTGATAACAATGCACAGAGTGTCTCCTCTCTAAGTTCAGAAAGTCTGTTCAATGATTCTAATATGAGCTCTATCTTCCCTGGTTTTCAGCAATCAACTATTCATTTTCCAATCAAACAGAGAGAGGTAATGTGTTCCCATTCCCCTCATGAATCTTTTGAGCAGTCTGTCAACGATGCTAGCGATTGCAACTATCAACAAGCGCAACCCATTGAGGGAGGTCAACCGGATCAAATACTTCAGCCTTTGGAAAATGCGTGGCCTGGTCAGAATAAGCATTCAAAAAATGATACACATCAACGTAGTATATCCTCATATACCAGTAGTAACCTATCCTGCAATAAACTTATAAGCGAAAATGTAGCGTCTTCGTCACCCTGTGGAAATGGTATGCTGAATATTTGTAATAAAGATAATGCATCCCAGCATATCATCACAGGGCATGAATTGACGGAAAATGCATGGCAATATGGAGGTGATTCAAGACCTGTGGCAGGGGGTAACCGAACGTTATCTGGTCAGGTTTGTCAAAAGGCTTCTACTTCTCACATACCAATGGCAAATTTGTGGGTGAATATGGAACATCCTAACACTATAGAACATGTTATGGATTCACGTGTCTGGTGCCGACAGGTTTCTCTAGCATCAAGCGGTCACAAGCAAGGATATTTTGGACAGTTCAAGTCTTCTGGTAATGTTTCTAATGGTATCATGGACTTGGAAAAGGTAATAACGGATCTTATATTTTATGGCATGACTTCTGATGATTGTATTGAATTTTCATAATCAGTAATGTTATTGGTCTTCTGTTACAGGGCCACCCACCTGATGTTCAAAGAAATTCAAAAGCATCAGACGAGGTTCCTCCTATAGGCAACGCTAGAGCTAATTTATCTGCTCCCTTTCACAGATCAGTTGGCTTTTATGGCTCAAATACAACTGTTCAGACAAGGTAATTATTATATATGATGTGTTATTTTTATTATTATTACTTTTGTTTTTGGGGTGAGGGGTAAGTAAATGCGATATGCAAAGCTGAAATCTTGAACTCTAATTTATTCTATATGCATACTTGTATGACATATAATTCTATGATATTTGTTCCTTTTTAGCTAGTGAATGAGCCTTCTGTATTGTCTATTTGCGCTGCTTTCTTAACTTCTTATTGATTTACACAGCTTATTGGCAAGTTTGTTATGTTTAGATACTTTGCCCCCAACTTCTGTTTCCGTAGCTTATGGAAACTTTTACCCATTTTAACTCTTGGCAGTCAAAATAAGCTCAAGCTTCTTCACAAGGATGACCATGAAAGGGAACATAGTACCATAACACACTTTGGTTCCACCGATTCTAATCCATTATCTGAGTTGCCAAAAGCAGAAACTCCTGACACTTCTGTTGCTCAACAGTATAGTCATCATTCTGCTTCACAGCGCTTTGGCTTAAGGTTGGCCCATCCATCTCAACAGCTGCCAAATTCCAACATTTTCTTCTCATCTCAGACCTCTACGCACCTGGTGAGTAGTACAAGTCTTTTGAATGTCCATCTTGGCTCAGGAAAGGAGCAGACCTTAATATCAGTCCTCTTTCTGTGTGGTCCTCAATGTCTTCAATATAAATAGTATTGAAAATGCGGTGATAAATCAAGTATTGCAGGACAAACAGGATTGACACGTCACATTTAAATATGCAGGTCACTGCTACATCTCCATCAGGTCCTTATTTAGGAAATCAACTTCAAAGACAAAACCTGTCAGCTGCGCAGCCAACATTGCCTACTATGGCAAGCAAACTTTCACATTATAACTGTACCACCTCTCAAGATACTTCCCACCCAATTTGCACCAACCCTTTTGGTCAACAATTCACAATTCCAGAGGCTGAGTCAATCACTCAGCCTTTTGTTATGTCAGTCGCGTCTCAACAGATTGGATTTTCATCAAGGCCACCCAGTAAATGGACAAATGCATCAACTCAACAGCATCTAGCTGGCCCAGAACCTGGCAGGGTATCCTCCAGTTTGTTTTTGTCCACAGGCTCAACAAATAACAGTCTTGAAACTACTATGTGGGCTCCAAAGGAGCTCCATGATCAGAATTTCAGTAGAGTCAGAACTGCATCTGTGGAATTTGATGCATGTTCTATGAATTCACAAGGCACTGAATGTGGGGAAGAGCAGCATAGGAAAGAAAGGTCCCACCAGCAAATTTCATCAGAGAGGTTTGACCGATCTTCAAGGATGGGGGGATTATCTCAAGGGCAAGAATCCATGGTAAAGCATGTCTCAGAAGCAAATTCTTTGGCCTCTTTCTCATTCATGGATCGTTCAAACCAGCAGCACATTGATAGGGCAAAGAATGGTGACAGCCAATCCCCAGCTTTTTCTGCTAGAGATCTTGAAGCCTTTGGTCGTTCTCTCAAGCCGTCACATTTTCTCCATAAAAATTACTCCCTGCTGCACCAAGTGCAATCTGTGAAGAATGTGGAGACTGATAATAGTAACAGGGTTTCTCTGAAATTTAATGTAGCTAGTCCTGATATGAATCTCCAGGATGTAACTGCTGTTGCAGAAAATCAATTGATGTATGGACATAATTTGGGCATCAACAATCCGTTGAATGATGTTCCAAATGCGGCATTACAGCTCAATTCGTATCCAACGAGGGATATGAACTTCTCATCAGAGGTGAAAAAACATCAGTCTGTCAAAGGTTCATCCCAACATCTTCAAGATACACCTCAGGAAATGGTCACACTTGTTCAAAGTTATCCAGAGAGTCATTCTAGTAGTAGTAATGTTGTATCTAACAGAACAGAATTTCCTCAGATTACTTTGCAAATGGCACCATCTTGGTTTGAGCATTATGGAACTTTGAAAAGCGGGCAGATTTTGCCAATGTATGATGCAAGGGCTGCAGAAAATGCTGCACAGCAGTTCCCCCTTGGGAAGCCTTTTGGCAATTTGCACATGAATACTTCCGTGGTTAGTGTAAATGCTGCTGATGGCAGTCAGATTGGCACTGTTTGGCCAACTACAGCGCCGACCTTGGTAGCAGGCAAACGAGCATCCCCTTATGTGTTACCTCTGGGAGTCCCTGATCAAAATTTGACTATTGTGAGACCAAAGAAGCGTAAAATTGCAACATCTGAGCTTTTACCATGGCACAAGGAAGTGACTCAAGGTTCTCAAAGGCTTGAAAATATCAGGTGCTTGCTTTAATCAGCACATTACTTTGTATCCTTGTTACACACACTGGAAACAATATCACCATTCTGCTTCTTGCAATGATCAGTTTGGTGGCTGAAAAGACGAGCAAGAAAAAGGATGCTTGAGTTTGCATTTTCAACTTTCCAGCAGCTTTGAATAGAATAGAATTTCTTCTATTCCAATGTGCTTTCCCTTGCATTAGTTGTCTTCATTTTTTATTTATTTTTATGTGATTTGCTTATTTGTGATATTTAATGTAGTTTACTTTTGCAGCAAGGCAGAATTAGAATGGGCGCAAGCTGCTAACCAACTGACTGAGAAGGTGTGTTCTTGGTTGGACAAGTGAAGCAATGAAACTTGGTCTTCTCTAGGACACTTGCGTTGAAATTTAGTCTTCCCTAGGACACTTTCATTTATTCTACTTCTGTTGGCAGGTGGAAGATGAGGCTAAAATGACTGAAGCTGTGCAACCAATGCTCCGATCAAAGAAAAGGCTCATCTTGACAACACAGCTTATGCAGCAAATGTTTCGGCCTATTCCAGCAACCATTCTCTCAGCAGAGGCAGCTTTGAACTATGATACTGTGACATACTTTACTGCTAGACTGGCATTAGGGGATGCGTGCTGCCTGGTCTCTTGCTCAAGAAGTGATTCCCACCTATCTTCTAACCACACTGTCATGTAAGTTGCTCTTCAACTTGCTACATTGTTTTTATCTTTTCATATTAAGAAACTAAATTTAATAGATTGGAACCTCATCAAAAATGAAAACACCCACCATCTCTTACACAAATCCATAACATAGATGTTTCTGTATTAAAACTACCAGAATTTTCACCCTCTGAATGACTTCTTAAATTTTGTTTAGGATGTATGAAAACCCCAAAGTTCCTGATAATAATTATGAGCAGAATTTCTCAAAAACTGTGGGAGACTATACTGACCGAGCAAAGAAGTTGGAAGCCGAATTATTGAGGTATGAGTCAAGCTTGCCATTCATGAAATTTTGGTATTTTCAGAAGCTATTGTGTCTTGTAGCAGGCAAAAATGTTTGTCCTTAACATGGACACAAACCTGTGCTGAATTTGTATGTCATACCTGTTGCTTAGAATTCGAAGTGCAAAACACATAAAAACATGCTCGTAGTTGGCTGTTTACTGTTTATCTGAAAGAAATACTCTCTGAATGCTTGTCATATATAATTATTTTTCCTTGTTAGTATGATTTTATGTTTTATTTTCCTTTTTATGCACTGTGAATAATGGCATTAGACATAGATAACATGACATTACCACGAGGGTTTAGCCCAAGTGGTATCACCTTCTTCCAAATAGATGGTTGAGGGTTCAAGTCCCACTGGGACAAATAGGTGCACGTATGTACTTATCAAATATATATATATATATATAGGTGCGTGTATGTGAATTACCTACCCAAAAAAAAAATGATAACATGACATTAGTGCATTAAAACAAGATTAAATTGGGAGATTAGCAAAATGCAAAACCTATATTTGTACCTTCTGCGGCATAATAAAGATCTTGTATTACCATGCTCCTTGTACAATTCAATTTCTTTTCATACATGTCAATTTTAACACTGCAGATTGGACAAGAGAGCGTCAATTTTAGACTTAAGAATGGAATATCAGGAGCTGGAGAAGTTCTCTTTCTTCAACCGTCTTGCGAAGTTCCACACTCGAGATCAAGGAAACTCAGGCGCTACGCCAACAGTCCAGAGAACATTCCCCCAAAGATATGTTACTGCACTTCCAATGCCTAGCACAGTACCGGAGGGAGTACAATGTCTTTCACTTTGATCAATGATTGACTGATCCCCCCTCCCCTTCCACATCCTCTTCACTCTACTCTGCATTCCATATTCTCATCCATGTCTATCCATAACTTCTACGTATATGCAGAAGAAAGCCAACAAAAGGGGGGCAAAAGAGGGAATACAGAACAGGTTAAATTTAACTGATTTTGGCCGTTCAGTTTTTTTTTTTTTTTTTGTTTCCCTTCTGGGGATCAAGGCCAGTTGTCATTTTTGGTGAAGTATATACTGTCCTTGTGTATTTTCATCGGAATTAAAGAGATCTAGGTATAAAGGCTAAAGAGCAAGTAGCAAGTAGCAAGCAGCAAGTAGCAAGTATTAATGACCTCTATATTCTGGAATGCCATGTTAATCAACAAGAATCTGAACATAGTTGTCGTTGCTATGGGTTCTTAGGTTCTCTTCTTTTTGCCTTTTAGGGTTAGTGGCAGATTTGGCATCTTAAAGATTATGGAATTAGGTGGATAAACAAAGAAGATTTTAGAGGTACGTTTTGTTGTATATTTCATAAATATGGGCTTTTCCTCCTAACATGCTTCTGAAGGACCATGTAGAAACTTGATAGAAGCTTTTCATGAATTTACTAGTATGTATATACACACACAGTTTATGAGGATTTGTAATTTTGTTTAGTAAAACTTTTATGTGACTTTACACTTTCAATGTATTTTGTTCCCCTGGTCACTGCGTATATGCTCTTTTAGTTAAGCATTTTATTGGGAACGAAAAGATCACTGAAAAATGTCTGATAGTACTATAGAAGCTTTTGACACTTCTTCGGGTGTTTTGTTTATTGAGAAAAAGTACAAGGTTTGGGACATTGATTCTGTGGCCCTCATCTTATAAAAGACAGAGAGTCTTTACACAAAAAGCATGTTTCCTTGGTTGGAAGGATTCTCTTTGCACTGTAGTTGTCTTTCACTGTATATACTCTATATATATTTTTTCAAAATTGACTGAAGTGGCCACTACACGACAGTATTTGGAGACAGAGATGTCCAACATGTCAGTGTCATCAGTATCGGTATCTAATCCATTCATGACATAGAAAGTTTTTGTATCACTGGTGGCTGTGTTTTTCTGTTTTCAATTATCCAGAAAATTCTGAATCGCAGGTGCTTTTTGCTTCGTGGGCCCAAAAATTGTCTAGGTCACTAGAGAATCTTCATGCTTTGGCGGTGGCTCTTGAATATTTTGGGTTTTTGGTGGGGGTTGTGTCGTCAGCATAATCAGTGTGTGTGTGTGTGTGTGGTGGGGTGAATGATGAGTGGTCCTCACAAATTGCTTGGTTGGGGCATACATACTGTTGGGTCAGAATCTTTTTTTGACTCTGCGTTTGCTTTTAGATACCAGATAATGATAAGAGGATATAGAGGAAAAATATACCATCAACAAATTTTCAATCGCGTCGCGGATACATATGATATGTATCCTTAACATTGTTGGTATCAAACCAATAACGATTCATACAAGCTAAATCTTATAATCGATAATTGGGCCAAAGGAAAAACTTTTTGTAACAAAAAGCTAGCAATGCAATTCTTCATAAAAAATTTGGAGTCTAGGGAAGAGAGAAGAATGAACAAGAAAGTAAGACACCCTTTGGTCTTTTGACAAGGAACAAATTAAAATCAATTAAAGATAGAAGAACTCACCCGACAGTTTAAGCTCCTGCTTATTATAAATGGTGGATGCATCACCGTTTTTTTTTAAAAAAAAAATGTTTTGATGGATGCACTCTCTTCGGAAGATAAAACAATATGGGCAGAAGACTATAATATTACCTATAAATGGCTACAACACACAGCCCACATATCATAGCCCAACAATTATGAACCAAACCCCGTTCAAGTAACTAGCTATTGGGCTTCAGCTATATGACTGGGCGATTGGTGGCCAAATGGTGGAGGTGGATTTGGTATTATGTGGGGGTAATGTAATGCGAATTCATGTTCCATGTCATGCTCAAATGTGACTTGTAAATTTTTGTATTTCTCAGTTTTTAACAGATACAAGTACAACTACACTACTTGCAAAAAATTCCTAATGCAAAATACAACAGGATACAGAGGAGCTATAAAAGAAGCTACATTATCATGAACCTGTTGGATTCCAAGTAAACTACAAATGCAAACCTAACTAGGAGGCAATAATATAACCTTCACCACAAAGTTGAGAAACAAAATTTTTAAAATGCCGCCACTCTCCCACTAGTCCAAGAGCACAAAGACAAACACGCCCTTGTCGGAATCAGATGTGGATCACACTTTGCTCAGCCGTATTATTAAATTGAGTGTCCTTGCTTGCATTATTCAAGGGAAGATTCTTAAAATGTCATCGTTAATAGAATGGCACATAAGCTTGCATTTTACGGTCTGGTGTGTTCCCTAAAAACAAAATGCCACGCTCCTTACCTCACACTAGGCGGCCTCGATATCAGGCAACAGCTGCGGACCAGCCCTTCAGGCGAATCAGGGACCAGCATCAGCCACCAGCACAGGGTTGGCTCTTCTTTTCCGGCAAATGTCTGTCCAAAAACAATAGCAGTGGATGATGAGTTGCAATTGGTTAATCAATGTGAAATCTGCTTCATCTAATGCTGTCTGCCATTTTATTTCTATCATATTGTTTCATAGCAGACAAACATTAAAAATTGAACCAAATAAAAATAATTGTCTCCAATTCAGTTTTAGCTTTCATGCTATGTGGTCCAATTCTTTCTTGGTGCCACCATCATCCAAAGAGTTTGACCATTACTGCTGTGTACCACAGAAGAATACAAGCAAGCTGGCCAACCTAATAATTTAAACACTAACAACATCAAAATTTTCCAGACAAGGAGATATACTATCAGAGCAAGCTTATCATCTAATATATATATATATATATATATATATATATAACGAAATCATTCATGATATCAAATTAAACAGAAAAATTTGCAGTTGGCTCAAGTTTTTATTCCAAAATT
Source organism: Cornus kousa (assembly GCA_025631255.1). Taxonomy (NCBI): domain Eukaryota; kingdom Viridiplantae; phylum Streptophyta; class Magnoliopsida; order Cornales; family Cornaceae; genus Cornus; species Cornus kousa. Next base: position 5,909,171 of record JAOTQH010000031.1, read on the forward strand.
ATCTATGCCCAACAGAAGGAAAGAAAAACCATTCTTCAACTAGAATGACACAATATGAAGAATAAGAAGCAAGACAAAATTTAAGCTGCTAATAGTTTATTTTTGACTTAGTTTGGGAATTGATATCTGGTTTCACTTTCTTCTCAGAGGTTGGTTCTAATCCCTTTATCTCAAACTTAATTAGTTTAGGTTTGAAGAGGGCCTCCAAGTTGCTCCAATCTCAACTAGTTGATTTCTGTTTCAAATTTTATTTATTATGTCAGCGTCAACCTACCAGATGTGCACAATTTTATATCTTATTTTCAAAAAAATTAATTGGATCACCCTTCTCATCCGAGCACTAATAATCAAGCAACAAAAAAACAATGCTAATAATTGACAATAAAATAATGTGAATAATTGACAATAAAATATTGCAAATAATTGATCCAATACTTTTTAGAATCAAATTAAACTTAAATGGTAGAGGAGGCACTGTTAGTTTTGACACCTTAACCAAGCCTCCAATCTACAAATCAAAGTTGCATAAAACTGTAGCTCATAACCACAAGTAGATAGATATTGGCTGAATCTGCCAAGTAAACAAAAGAGCAGGAATGGGCAACCCACATGTTCTCATTTTACCTTATCCAGTGCAAGGCTATGTAATTCCCCTGATGGAGCTTGCTCAATGCTTAGTCAAACATGGCTTCAAAATCACATTTGTCAACACCGAGGCTAATCACAAGCGTGTCGTGGATGCACTGGCAGAGAAGGATATTTTTGGGGATCAAATTAGTCTGGTTTCAATCCCAGACGGACTGGGATGGGAGGACAGGAATGTGCCGGGGAAGTTATCCGAAGCAATCTCCCGGATCATGCCAGGGAAACTCAAGGAGCTAATACAAGAACTCAGTGAATCAGAGGGCTGCTGCAAGATCACTTGCATTATTGCTGATCAGAGTCTGGGGTGGGCCATGGAAGTTGCTACGAAAATGGGAATTAAGCGGGCAGCCTTCTTGCCTGCAGCAGCTGCACTTTTGGCCTTGGGAATCAGCATCCCAAAGCTGATCGAGAATGGAATTATTAGTAACGATGGTGAGAGTAACTACTGACTCTTATGCAAAGCATATTTATACTGGATGACAATTTTATAGTTCAGGGTCCAGAAATTAATTTTTTCTAGGAATAAGTTGGAAAAGCATATTTATTTAGTAAATTATTGTAAATCAATTAAACGATCAAAGGACAAACTCCACTACTACACAAATTGAAAAAGCAATGCATGCCTGTGTAGAGAAAAAATGCAAAAGTTACCTCTATGTTGAAGCACGTGTTATGAGTCTAGAATAATAGCGAATAATAGGAAATTCTGCATATAATTTAGAAAGTATGCAAAATTAATTTACTGAATTACATGCACGAAGTAAATAATTTGTATACATATCAAATAATGGATACGTAATGTATGACATAAAACCGACAACAACTACTACAATGAGAACAAATTCAAAGTTCGGTATAATGCTTCTGTCAAGATAATCATGGAAGGAACAGAAATAGCATAGCCTTACAGCTAGTGAAACCAGTCGTACTATAAATGTCAGAATAATCTGATGGTGGCACTAATCAGGATCCAGTTTACTCAAAATCTTAACATAATCCAGCATACAGAACCTCATGCTAAAAGTTAACACATTCGTTAATGTTCTTGCCTCAGGGACAACTTTTTTAGCACATTTAGTAATTTTCTTTCCTCAGACTACCAGACTATTAAGTGAAAAGAATAAAACCAAATGTAAATTTAAAGCCCTATCGTTCATGTTTTCCATTTGTATATTCATTGCAGGAACACCAACAAAGAACCAGATTATTCAGTTGTCGCCAAATATGCCACCAATGAACACAGTGGACTTTGTGTGGACTCGTGTTGGCAATTTGGCAATGCAGAAAATAATTTTTGAAGTAATGGTAAGAAACAATGAAGCTGTGAAACTAGCAGACTGGCTGATTTTCAACTCAAGTTATGACCTTGAGCCTGGAGCATTTACCTTGGCTCCAGAAATCATTCCTATTGGACCACTTCTGGCAAGCAATCGGCTTGGAAGCTCAGCAGGATTCTTCTGGTCAGAAGACACGACATGCCTGAAATGGCTTGATCAACAGCCAGCCTGCTCAGTAATATATGTTGCGTTTGGCAGCTTCACAGTTTTAAACCAAACCCAGTTTCAAGAACTAGCTCTGGGTCTTGAACTCAGTAACAGACCATTCCTGTGGGTTGTAAGGCCAGATATTACAGATGGAACAAATGATGCTTACCCAGAAGGTTTTTTAGACATGGTAGCCACTCGTGGACTGATGGTGGGTTGGGCACCTCAACAGAAGGTTCTGAGTCATCCTTCTATTGCTTGCTTTCTAAGTCATTGTGGTTGGAACTCCACAATGGAAGGTGTAAGTAATGGAGTCCCTTTCTTGTGCTGGCCTTACTTTGCTGACCAGTTTATTAACCAGAGCTACATTTGTGATGTTTGGAAGGTCGGATTGAGGTTTGAACGGGATGAAAGGGGGATAATCACAAAAGAAGAAATTAGGAATAAGATAGAGCAACTGCTTGGTGACACCATATTAAAAGCAAGAGCTTCAGACATGAAGGAAATGACAATTAATAGTGTTAGAGAAGGAGGTAGCTCTTACAAGAATTTCAACAAATTCATGGAATGGATGAAGGCATAGACAAGTTCATCATGCTGTGCCAAGCTTGATGTAGTACAGCTCTGATTGTAGAAGGAGCATGCCGCATGAAAGAAAACTGGTTGATGATGCATGAACTAATGAATTTTAACCTGAGTAAAGCTGCTCCTAATCCCCAATCCCCCAGATGGACCTTGTTGAAAAACTCCCCTTCCTGATATGTGGGTGTGCATGTACAACTTTTAATAAACTATACTCTATCAGGTTTCTTATCAATGGAGCCCTAAGAATCGACCGAGACCAGTTGGAAGTTTTGATGGTTCAAGCATCTGGCTAGTCCAGGTTAGGAAACAGTACATTATTGGTGCCTCCTTTTTTTTTTTTTTTTTTGAACATAATGACATGTCAGTCTCTTAATGTTTATAATGTTAAGGCTTTAGAGTTTAAACAATCATATAGGATTGATTTATGTTAGTGCTCCCTACTTTATACCAGCGAGTTTGGACATTGGAGGTCCTAATAGATGCCCCCCCCCCCCCTCTCCCGGCGCTTGAACCTCAACATCCCTTTGGATGGGGACCGTGGAGGACACACCAGTATACCACTCAAGTCAACGCTTTGGTAATAAAGTTCATTTTTACAACATGAAGGATTAAAGGATTTCTTCAGTAGCAATATGCCATAACATATAAAGTACTGTAAATTATCAGAGCTTTAGGCAACAGTCTGATCCTTCCCTATTAGCCTATTAAACCTGAAAAAAGGAAATTTCAACAGTGAAAATAAGAGAGAAAACTAAAAGAACTGAGCAAACATCCAAATAGCGCTAGCAATAGCCTTTCTTTCTAAGTACATCATCCGTCTCAAGTCCAAGACAATATAATCGACTGTGAGGCCTGATCGACCATTATGTGGTGGCATCCTAAATTAATGTCAACTAATCACCAAGAAAAATTTCATATACCTCAGGATTCTAACAATAGCATATAAGCCATGGACTAGCGATGATATAAATTAAATCCATGACGAGCTTAGGCAATGAAAGAGCACCAAAGGGTGTGTTGTAGCTTTAATCTGAGCAAACTTACCAAAGGTCTAAAGTTTGTAAAATCACTTGAGCAGAAAATAAAGCAGGATTTGGCTTAATGGACCATCCTTTGGGTTGATTTCATGTGTGGAGTATCTACCAGTGAAATTCAAAATATTATGTGGACCAGCACCAACTCCTTCCACAACCTAAATCCTTATATTGAAGATAGACATAATTGTTAAACAGCCTAACTCCCTTTTGCAATATATTGCCAAAATTCAATTCTGCAGACAGTTCAATGGCTGGGCTCAGGATGTGTATTTCTTAAATTTCTGAATATATAGAGACAAAGCCAATCCCAATGCCATAAAATATAAGCTTGAAAGCTGGCCATAGTGAAGGTTCTAGTCTTCATGGTTTGTGAAGTTCAAAGTTTAGAAAGGCCTGACCAAGATATCTTAGAGAATAAAGGAAGTCCAAATGCAGCTATTTCTTAAATAATAATAATAACTGTCTGTCCCAACCGTATATGCACTTTTCTTATCTGGTAACCTCAGTTCCCTTGCAAGTAATACCACTCTTCATGCCTCATGCACTAGTACCAAGTCCTCATATCGAGCAACATATGTATTCAAGCTGATCTGGCATGAGCATCAACCAATTTACATATGGTTGGTTCTTCTTATGTAAATTCCAACCAATTCAGAACAAGTAACAACGTCTTTTAATTTTATCCTAGGGGCCATTGCAGGGTAAAAATAAATCAATAAAAAAGCAACCTTGAGCAACCTTGAGCTGCAAATACGAATTGAGTCAAACATCAGCCTCTTTATGAAAATTAATGTAGAAGGTTAGGTCTGTGTCAGTGCACCTCTCCCAGCACCCACATAGGCAGGACAACAATGGGTTAGGGGATGTTAGCTTAGAGAAATGATTGAACACTTCCAACCAATTAAAAACTAAACAAATTCTTCCGATTGTGGAAATCATTTTGAAGATGTTTGAGAAAAAGTATGCATCCAATTACAGTGGATCCAATTCTTCCTGAAGCTGGCCATGGAGAGATTCCATCTAATAATGTACTTATTGGAAAAGGAAAGTTGCATACATGCAAAGGGAAAATGAAACCAAGATAGACATACAATTAGACCAGAGAAAACATGACAAAAAAACAGAAGTCGACTAAAATGAAGATACCACCGAAGGAATCAGTATAAAGACGGGAATAAACCAAAGTTACCAAATAATTACAGTAAATCTAACAACAAAGGACAAGCAGATACTGGATATGGCAATGTGACAAAGAAGAGTATATTCCCCAACTGAAACTCACTAAAGCAAATGGACACTACTGTGAACATAGGCTCCTCCGTCACGCCTGCAGACTACCTATAAAAGAAATAATATGTACATTAAGTTCTAACTTTAAAAAGTACTTCCAATACTAGCAAAATCTGCAGAGATTACACAAAAGAACAAAGATGGGCAACCCACATGTTCTAGCTATACCTTATCCAGCACAAGGCCATGTGATTCCCCTGATGGAGCTTGCACAGTGCTTAGTCAAACACGGTTTCAGAGTCACATTTGTAAACACTGAGTTTAATCACAAGAGGGTCATGAATGCATTGTCAGAGAAGAATAATATAGGAGATCAGATACATCTTGTTTCAATCCCAGACGGGATAGAACTATCGGAGGATAGGAATGACCTGGGGAAGCTATCAGAAGCAATCTTCCAGGTCATGCCTGGAAAGCTGGAGGAGCTCATAGAAAATATTAATGGATCAGATAATGATAAGATCACTTGCATTATTTCAGATGAGAGTATGGGATGGGCCCTCGAAGTTGCAGAGAAGATGGGAATCAAGGGAGCAGTCTTCTGGCCTGCAGCAGCGGCACTGCTGGCTTTGATATTCAGGATTCCGAAGCTGATTAACGACGGAATCGTAGATAATGATGGTGAGACTTTGTGCAACTAACTTCTGAATTTTCTGCTACAGCGTGACAATATAAAACAGACAAAATTTTGCCAACTGATAAAAGTTAAGAATTATTATATGCTTAGGGATTAGGGAAATATGTTGAAAAAATATAATGAATAAGTTGAAAATTTCAAGGATTTGAACGGAGAAAACAGCAGTAATTCAGTAACAACTATGAATTAATACTTAAAGATATTGTTATATTTAAATAATAATAATAATAATAGTAATAGTAATAGTAATAACAACAACTATAATGATTATAATAATCATAGAAAACAACAACAATAATACCAGTAAATCTGAAGGCTTGATTGCAATGCATCTATAGTGGTAAAAATAAGGTGTGACACAAACTGGACAGCCTTGCACGGTATGAAATATGAATCTAAAAATTAGAAATTTTACACAAAACATCAAACCAAATGGCTAAAGTTTATCAATTTGGTTATTGTTATCATTATTGTTATTGAACAACCTACAGGAAGGAATCACCTCTTACCTTGCATCTTTCAATAATCTAGTATTCCTCCTTGTCGCACTCTTTAGGTAAAAAGTATCAAAGAACATTCTAACCAAAGAATTTTTTATTTATAATGGAATTTTCATTGCAGGGACTCCAACAAAGAACCAGATAATTAAGTTGTCAACAACCATGCCAGCCATGAGCACAGAAAACTTCGTATGGGCCTGTATTGGTGACTTCACTGCTCAGAAAATTGTTTTTGAACTTATGAAAAAAACTATCGAAGTTGCAGAGAGGGCAAACTGGCTGATTTGTAACTCAACTTTTGAGCTGGAGCCTGCAGCATTTACCTTATTTCCGAAGTTCTTACCTATAGGCCCACTTTTATCAAGCAACAACCTTAGAAAGTCAGCAGGTAACTTTTGGCCAGAAGACTCAACCTGCCTGAAATGGCTTGATAAACAGCCAGCCAACTCGGTCATCTATGTTGCATTTGGGAGCTTCACAGTCTTTGACCAGAGCCAGTTCCAAGAACTGGCTCTGGGGCTTGAACTCACTAATAGGCCATTTCTATGGGTCGTGCGGCCAGATTTTACTGACAACACAAATGATGCTTATCCAGAAGGATTTAAAGATAGAGTAGCCACTCGTGGCCAAATGGTCGGTTGGGCACCTCAGCAGAGGGTCTTGAATCATCCTTCCATCGCTTGCTTCTTAAGCCATTGTGGTTGGAATTCTACTATGGAAGGTGTAAGCAATGGAATTCCCTTCTTGTGCTGGCCTTACTTTGCTGACCAGTTTCTTAACCAGACCTACATTTGTGATGTTTGGATGGTTGGATTGAGTTTTAACCGAGATCAAAGTGGGATCATCACAAAAGAGGAGATTAAGGAAAAGGTGGATCAACTTCTCGGAAACCAGAAATTCAAAACAAGGTCCTTGGAACTTAAAGAGAAGGCTATTGATAGTGTCAAAGAAGGTGGCTGTTCTCCCAAGAATTTAAACAATTTCTTTGAATGGATGAAGGCATAGACAAGTTGTTCATGCTGTGAACAGGCTTGATTTGATTTCTCATTTGTTTCATTTTGCATTCTGGCATGAAAGAATTAAAAGGAAGAGGAGATCGATTTGCAAAAAGAGGACATATATGTGAAAACCTTGTCTGCTATAAAGAAAACTAAAGCATAAAACTATTTACAGAGTTAGATTTGCCTAATATCTCATCCAAAGTATGGCTCAATTTAAATTTTGGATGCAGAAGAAACCTCAGGTATTATAATGACCTTTATTGATTAAAAGGTTCTAGCTGTTTTAAGGAGCACCACGCGGCAGCATTGCTTTCTTAATGTCAAGTTTCTTCAGAATGCAATGGTGCTTGGTTGTTTACAAGTCCGAGCTGACAAATACTATGATGAAATGGTGATAAGTCGTTACTAAAAACCATTTTCACCTTATATATCGATGGCAAATTATCATGCACTCATATGGGGTTAGTTTAATCTAGATGGAGATCAAGGCATCAAACTAAAAATAAAATAGATTATCTCAGCTCAACTCAATAATACCTTGTTCTAATTATTTGGGGTGGATTACCTGACTCCTTTAACGCTATTTAACTCTATCTAGGGTTATAACTTCGGTTAAACTACACACTATCATGTATTTACCTATTATATTAATCCATGTAAATTTTTTTTTTTTTTTCCTAGTTGGGACTCATACACACTGCCTCCACTGAGGTTCGAACTCCTGACCTCCCTTTGGAAAGTAGGAGTCTGGTACCGCTAGGCCACATGCCTTTTGGTAATCCATGTCAAATTTGATATTGCCCTTCTCCTACCTTTACTCTCAATGTAAACTAAACTCCTTTATTCCCCACGGTGCGGCTCCATGATCTTCAACCAGCATCCATTTCATGAGCAGGGACTCAGGCCTAAGGATGTCAAACAACTACCCAAATGGTTTTTAAGTTAGTTGGTCGGGAGCGGTGGTGGGTTGGTCACCTCAGTAAGAAGTGTTGGCCCACCCATCTATTACCTGTTTCATAACTCACTGAGGTTGGAAATCAACTATGGAAGGTTTAAGCAATGGGGCACGTACCCTTCATCAGTTTCCTCAATTAGAGTTGCATTCAGATGTTTGGAAGGTTGATACCTTTAATCCTAAACAATGAACTGAATGAAGGGAACATCTCAACTGGAAAAAGTGAAAACGAGGCAAAAGAACTACTAAGAGATGAGAAGCTGTGAGAAACCAATAGAACTCAAGGAAGTGGAAAGAAAAAGCAATACTAAAGGGGAGAGTTCAATGAAGAATTTGACATGCTTCATAGAAGCCGTGATGGAAAACTAAGCTGCTTTAGAAGACGGTGAAAGTTGAAATAAGCCATCCTAGCATATTTTTTAGCAATCAAATGCACATAACCGAAAACTTTACTGTATGGACACATACAACGAAGACCTACAGATGCGCCAGTAACGGATATGAAGCTATTAGAAATTATTTTAAAAAGTTAAATATGTGTAATAGAAAAAAATAAAAATGGAGGAAGATAATTTGTGTAGCCGACCCATTCATATGGGATTAAAACAAGATGATAAAGATCTTTTGGCTAGGACATCAATAATAGGATCAACACTAGTTAACAATACCAGTTGCAATAAAATAGAACTCATACCGATACTTATAATGTGGACAATATGATAAATTGCTTTACCCAGCATAATGATCACTCAAATGGGCAGAAAGAAAAGCAAGGTATACATGGAAGTCCGTCATAAAAATATATAATCTTACAATTTACAATCTTATTAGAGATATAATTAGAATTCTTGAAGCAGTTTATGGAACTTAATCACTTATCGATCGTATTATTAAACTCAACGTATAAAAATCGATCAATTAATCGAAATTACTATAAAGATCGAAGGAGGACTTACCGAATGTATTCGGTATTTCTCGGGTACGAATGTCATCTGCTACCCATATTGACGAAGATCAGAACTCAGAAGCAGAGCGGTCGATCGGAACCCTAAATTAATAGGTTCGACTTCTAAAAGTTCTAGGCGATTTTCTTGGCGGGACTGTCCTTGATTGGATTTAGAAAGTAATTAAATTTACATGACAACCTATCCTGCCTAATGGGTTCGGGTCGGATCAATAACGGTACGGTCGTCGCCGGTCGCTCACTCACGAAATAATACCAGAGCCGATATTGGGCCTAATCCCAAACACACAAAACATAAGCCAATATTGGGCCTAATCCCAAAACAATCAAATAAAAAATGGGTATATAACCCAGTTTTGAATGTTTTAAAATTTAAAAGAGGTGTCAACCTCTTATTACAAAATGTTAGTGTGCAGGATACAATCTATCTTGATATGGCAGAAATAAAACATTGTCCATAAAATAAATCAATAAATAATCTTACAATTATCTCCAAAGCATAAGTTCACAAAATTCTGATACCATATCAAACTACAATTATCACAAAATCTTAATCCAAATTACTGACTTGGTGGCATGAATTCTAATTCTTTTACAATTACCTTTTTCTATCATTTATTTTCATAATCTAGTCAGCTCCACATAATATGTTGACATTAATAGCCTGCTGTGGTAACTGCTTTGTTTAGCCGAAAATAACCTTATTTTTTTGGATATCCTGATCACCCACAATCATACCCTCCTTTTCAAATTCATATAGAATCTGGATCTTATTAAGTGTGCATTGTGCATCAGTGCATTTTGAATGGTGGAGTTCATCTCACAGTGTATTTTGAATGGTGGAGATCATCTCCTTCAATGGCCAATAAGAAAAAAAGAATTAAACTTTCCAAAAAAAAAAACAAATTAATGGAAAAAAAATATTTATGTGACCAGCTCCATTTATATAAAAAATGATAATAGTGGAAAAGTTATTTACAATGAAAATAAAGCTTGTGTTGCTTGTGCACTATTTGAGTGTATTGAGTCAGTGGAATTGACGGGGGTCATCTTGGTGAGATGCAAGGCATCAATGGCTTCTCCAAGTTTGTTGAGGTTTGTTCGGTTGAATAGAATTAAAGTTTTGAAATTAGAATTGATATAATTGAAAGAAAATAATAATAATAATAATAATTATTATTTTATTTTATTTTCTTAGTTGTTGTTCTCATTCTACTATTTTCATT
>JAOTQH010000031.1:5919594-5932929 GCA_025631255.1 Cornus kousa
TTTTATGTGGTATTTATATGGTTAGTGTATATATTTATATGCATTGTGATGGGAAATAAAAGTTGAATAAAAAAAAAAAAATCCTTTAGTGGTGGGACCCACCACTATCATATTTGTGGCCAGGAGGCCAACTTTGGCCTCACATTTCTCTCTCTCATTCTCGCTCCCCGACAACATTCTCTCTTCCTCTCTATTTTTTCTTTTTTCTTTTTCTTTTTCTCAAGCTTTCAAAGCTTGATTAATCATCAACCAATGAGAATTTTTAGATGCCGTTTGCGACAAATCGAAGTGCCCGGCAAGATAAGCAATTCCTTGTTTGGTGCACTATAGGTATTTCGAATTTTTGGACTAATTTGGGAGTTTTTGCATCTAAGTGAGGTTGGGGTGTTAAATTCATAATTTCTTGGATTTTAGTGAATTATTCTTGTATAAATTGTTATCTAGCATGCCTATGTTGTATAAATTCTTGCAAAATTGTTTAAATGTTATATATGAAATGTTTAATTATGTGTAAATAGATGTGTGGTGATTCAAGCATGCTTATATGGACTAGAATTCATATTTTATATGTTTGCCATGCTAGATTATTATTAAATGTAAGCATGTAGTATTTTTTTTGAAAATTCTTGTAACACATGTTAAGTGATTTAGACTTGAATTAAATGCATGATTATGAGTATTGACATGACATGAAATGAGATGATACGACATGATACATTCATGGATAGCACTGGGAAGAAATGGGAAAATGATTTAAAAAGGAAAAAAAAAATAATTTTTAGGAAAAAGGTTTTTGACGAAAGGTTTTGTGAAAACTCGGACACCAAGGAAGTACCGAGGGACAGTGACGTTAATGTGACCTAGAGGAAATTAGGGAAACCCCCTAATGTAGTTAAGGTATTTGGGCCCAAATGATGCCGCGGGGCTACCAAGGGTCAGGGACAGTGGCCAATCATTCTCTCGTGTCGCCAAGGGGGTACCAAGGGGCGGGTTACATTCACGGTTTGAAAAGTGATGAAATGAAGTGATTTTGAAATGGGGAGCGATATAGCATGGCATTGCATTTTGTGGCACGGCATTATTTGTTTTTAGCTTTGAAATTATATTGTATTATTCATCGGTATAGCATGATCCCGTTCCTTTTATTTCTATTCATTGTTTGGATTCACGGGGTCACAAGAGGTGTGTCTTAAACATCTTCTACTGAGCTTATGCTCACCCCATTATTTTAACATTTTTCAGGTTTGGGGAAAGAAAGGGTGGGCGACAACCCATCGCAAATTAAGACTGAACTAAAACTCTTATTTTGTTGTCTTTTGTATAGAAACATGATCATGTACCTTTTATTTATAAAAAAAATTAAGTGTAACCTGTATAGTGTTGTAATGGTAAAATTTGTGTAAATAAATATATTTCATGGACTGTAACTTAATGTAATTAAAGTAATTCCTTGTTTGGAGGAGATGGAGGAACTTGACATTTTGTATGTATGTGTTGATTTTGGGGATATTGTATATTATTGTATTGTGCGTTGGGACATGATAGATTAGTTTTGAGGTTAAGTGAGACCATTGCATTTTACATGTATTTCAGCAGGTCGTAGTAGAACTTTTTCTGTAGAGGTCATGCCGAAATTTTTATTTTTATTTATATTTATTTATTATTAATTTTTTTTAGGTTGTTACAAAGACTGCAATTTCCAATTGAGCATATCAGCAAGCCAATTCCAAACAGGGAAAATAGAAGATTTTGAAATGAGAAAATACGTATATTTTCTCAATTGGAAATTGTAGTCTCATTCTCCTTTCCCATATATATTACACTACTAGAGGTTTCGCTCTGGTACAAAATTTGTCGAACAAGCAGAAGTGAAAATAGATTTAATTTTATTTACCGAAAAAAAAAAAAGAAAAGAAAATAGAAGTAATTTTAATTGAATTTCTAGTATGAAAAAGTGATGTCTACAATGCTTAGTGTAGATCTCTTTTGGCTTAGAGAAAGTGCATATGAACAATTACATCTAAAAAAACAATGTACCACAAATCAGATTGATTGAACATTGCCAACCATTAGAAGGCAATCAAATTCTTCCAATGGTGGAAAACCTTTTTATAAAATTTTCAAGGAAAACTATGCATAAATCCAATCTCCTAATGCTAGCTCCCACTTCTTTCTGGCTGCTAGACATGTTGTTTCGATGTAGGAATGTCACATACATGCAAGGGAAGCAACAAGCATTAAATTTTTATCCTTAATAATTCTAATACTTCCACAGAATGAAATATATATAGTTATATTATCTAGGACAAGAGATGCATAACAGAACAAAACTGAAGCTAAGATATTCCTAGGGAGAGAGAGTGATATATAGTATAAAGATCAGGGAAATTTGGAAAATATCGGTAAAATCCAAAGGACCTGAGAAAAATGACAAGGAAGAGTAGTTTAATTCAACTGAGACTCATTAGAAACCAAAGAAAAATAAGAAAAATGGGCAAGCCACATGTTCTAGCTATACCTTATCCAGCACAAGGCCATGTAATTCCTCTGATGGAGCTTGCGCAGTGCTTAGTCCCAGCCGGTTTCAATGTCACCTTTGTAAACACTGAGTTTAACCACAGACGTGTGACTGACGCATTCTCAGAGAAAAATAACATTGGGGATGAGATACATCTGGTTTCAATTCCGGATGGGTTGGCATCCTCTGAGGACAGAAATGATTTGGGAAAGCTATCAGAAGCAATCTTTCGAGTCATGCCGGAAAAGCTTGAGGAGCTCATAGTGAAGATTGATGAATCAGATAGCGAAGAGATCACTTGCGTTATTGCGGATGAGTGTATGGGTTGGGCCCTGGAAGTTGCCGAGAAGTTGGGAATCAGGCGAGCAGCCTTCTGGCCTGGAGCAGCAGCGCAGTTGGCCTTGGCATTCAACATCCCCAAGCTAATTGATGACAGAGTCATAAACGATGAAGGTGAGACTCTTTGCCACCAACTTAGCATAAACCAGAAATAATAATTAAATTGAGTGCATATTTAGTACCATTTTTGACAACAATGCAAATTCGAAGTATGAACTTCTATATGCTTGGTGACTATGATATTGTAATGGGAAACAACCATTAATAAGGTGAAAAAATTACAAAAGTGAATTTAAGCAGATATAACCATGCAGCAACACAAAGGCATATAACTTGTGATTGTAGAAAAATGTGCAATAATTCCAAATTCTGCTTATAACTTGGAAGTCACTCATAAGTTCTACAATAATAGTTATGAATACTATAGAAAATATTTTGAATTATTATTATTTTTTTCCTAGTTGGTACTCACACGCATATGTCTCCATTGAGGTTCGAACCCCTGGCCTCTTTGAGAAGTAGGGGCTTGGTACTGCTAGGCCACTGCCTCTTGGTAATATTTTGAATTATTAAGGATGAATTGCAATAACAACAGAAATAACATTAAAAATGGAAGTACCATGTCTGAAAATTTTATCAGGATGCATCAGAGGTTTAAATAAGGTCATTCAAAGACTGGAGAACCTTGCAAAAGTGTGAATCTAAGAAAAAACAGAAAATGTTAACACTAAAGATCAACCCAAATAGTACACAACAGACTAATGTTAATCATTTTGGTTATTGTTATTATTACTATTAAATAAAGACCATTTTCTTTCTGTACCCTCAGTCCTACTGGAAGGAACCACCTCTTAGCCTCCCTCCCTTTACTTTCTTTGAATCACTTCTTATTGCACTCTGGTACAAAGAACGATCAAAGGAGACTTTAGCCATGAAATTCTTTATTTCTAATGGGATTCATGCTGCAGGATTTCCAATTAAAGCCGGGACGGTTAGGTTGTCACCAACCTTGCCAGCCACGAGCACAGCACACTTGGCATGGACCTGCATGGGTGACTTGACCACCCAGAAAATTATTTTTGAAGTTATAGTGCAAAATACCAAATCTGTGAAAGTAGCGGACTGGCTGATTTGCAACTCATCTTATGAGCTAGAGCCTGAAGCATTTACCTTGTTTCCAAACATCTTGCCAATAGGTCCACTTTTGGCAAGCAATCGGCTTGGAAACTCAGCAGGCTCTTTCTGGCCAGAAGACTCAACCTGCCTGAAATGGCTTGATCAACAGCCACCCAGATCAGTCATCTATGTTGCATTTGGGAGCTTCACAGTCTTTGACCACAATCAGTTCCAAGAACTGGCTCTGGGACTTGAACTCACCAACAGGCCATTCCTATGGGTTGTTAGGCCAGATTTAAGTCACGACACAATTGATCCTTACCCAGAAGTATACAGAGACAGAGTAGCAGCTCGTGCGCTAATGGTGGGTTGGGCACCACAACAGAAGGTTCTGAGTCATCCTTCTGTTGCATGCTTCTTAAGCCATTGTGGTTGGAACTCTACCGTGGAGGGTGTGAGCAATGGAGTCCCTTTCCTGTGCTGGCCTTACTTCGCAGACCAGTTTCTTAATCAGAGCTACATTTGTGAGGTTTGGAAGGCTGGATTAGGGTTCAAACCAGATCAAAGTGGAATCATAACACAAGGAGAGATTAAGGATAAGGTGGATCAAGTGCTTAGCAATCAGAAATTCAAAGAAAGAGCTTTGGAGCTTAAAGAAAAGGCTAGAGGTAGTGTCAGAGAAGGTGGCTGTTCTCACAAGAATTTCAACAATTTCATTGAATGGATGAAGGCATAGACAAAATTAAAGAGAACTTCTATATGAAATTCTTGCCTATCATAAAGAACAATGAAACCTAGAAAATTAATTGTCCTGTTAAAAATTGCCTACACTTTCAATGAAAGTTTAGGTCATCTTTGTGTTTGGATGTAACGTAAGTGTCAATACTGTTATGATAGAAAATTGCCTAGGCAGCTCCGTATTACATGTCAACTTTATAGTACTGCAATTTTTAGCTATAACGCCAATGCTACAAGTTCATGACTCAAGACAAATGAATCAAAACTTCAAAAACTATTTGGGGTAAAACATCTGTACCTGATATTTTTTCTTGTTAAGCTACAAGTGAGCAGCATTGGATGTTATGATCACTCCAACCATATCCTAATCTTCATACCTTGATCTCATATATCTCTCTTTATTTGTAAGGGTAAGAATTTAGGAAAAGATTTTTTACCCTTTGGACATACAAGCATTAATATGTGGACTCGAATATGAGAGCAACTAATCTATGTACAAGAAACTATGTTTGATAGCATAAAGTCACCAATTCTGCAAATCTTTTTAACACAATATAATATGTCATGGGTTGGGAGTTTTTATTCTTTGGATCCTCACAGAATCTCTGGGTAATAGTCTGGTGCATGTGAGACGGGAATGCATGTTACCAATGGCAGATTTTTGAGTGCTCTAAGAGGCTCGACACCACCATTGTCGGAAAAAAATATATTAATATATATATATACACATATATATATCAAAGGAATCATATCATTTAACATGTTACACCCCACACATGAAATGTTCTCACTTGTATTGGTCATGACCAAATTTTTGAAGGGACTATCAAAATGTCCTCCCTCTCTTGTCCCTCTTGTAAATGGTTGTCAACTCTTACACTGAGTGGTCTGCGTGCCTTTGCTCTATACTCGTGCCTTTATGATGATTCAATCCATTCTGTGATTTTTCATTCACATAGTAGGAATGAATATATATATATATATATATATATATATTACACTACCAGAGGTTTTACTCTGGTATCAAATTTGTTGAATCAGCAAAAATGAAAATAGTTTCAATTTTAATTGAATTTGTATTATGAAAGAGAGGTCTACAATGCTTAATTTAGACCTCTGTTGGCTTAGAGAAAGCGCATATGAAAGATTACACCTAAAAAGTCAATGTGCCACAAATCATATTGATTCAACATTGCCAACCATTAAAAGACAATCAAATTCTTCAAATTTTAGAAAACCTTTTTAAATTTTTCTAGGAAAACTATGCATAAATCCAATCACCCAATGCTAGCTCCCAACTCTTTCTCGCTGCTAGATATGGCGAGATTCCATATAATACTGTGCTGTATTAATAAAGGAATGTTACATACATGCAAGGAAGCAACAAACTTGAAATCTTCATCCCTAATAATTGCAATACTTCCACAGAATGAAATATACATAGTTACATTACCTAGGACAACATAGGTATGCAGTTACATAAGAGAACAAAGTGAAGCTAAGAAATCCCCAAGGAAAGAACCATATAAAATATAAAGACAATGGAAATAAACCCAATATCAGTAAAATCCGGCAACAAAGGACAAAACCAATACCAGGCATGAGAAAATGGCAAGGAAGAGTAGATCAATTTTCAACTTTGAGACTCATAAAAAGGCCAAAGCAAATGGACACCATTTTAGCATAGGATTCTCAGTCATATAAACCTCTAGACTAACCATATAAGTGACGCCTAGAGTTCTTTACAAAGTACTTGTAATACTAACAACATCTGCAGAGATTCAGTAAAAGAAGAAATTAAGATGGGCAAGCCACATGTTCTAGCTATACCTTACCCAGCACAAGGCCATGTAATTCCTCTGATGGAGCTTGCGCAGTGGTTAGTCACAAATGGTTTCAATGTCACGTTTGTAAACACTGACTTTAACCACGAACGGGTCATGAAAGCATTGTCACAGAAAAATAATATAGGGGACGAGATACATCTGGTTTCAATCCCAGACGGGTTGGCGTCCTGGGAGGACAGAAATGACTTGGGGAAGCTAACAGAAGCAATTTTTCAAGTCATGCCTGGAAAACTTGAGGAGCTTATAGTGAAGATTAATGAATCAAACGGGAATGAGATCACTTGCATTATTGCGGACGAGAGTATGGGATGGGCCCTGGAAGTTGCGGAGAAGATGGGAATCAGGCGAGCAGCCTTCTGGCCTGCAGCAGCAGCAATGTTGGCCTTGGGATTCAGCATTCCCAAGCTAATTGATGACAAAATCATAAACAATGAAGGTGAGACCTTTTGCCACCATCTTTGCATAAAACAGACATAAAAATTCATACTAGTTTTGACAACATTGCAATTCAAAGTATGAACTTTTATCTGCTTGGGGACTAGGGAAATGTATTGGGAAATAACCATCACTAAGGTGAAAAAATTACAATAGTGAAGTCAAGCAGATAAAACCATGCAGCAACACATAACCTTAGAGAAAAATATAAATCAACAAAAGGCATATAACTTGTCATTGTAGAAAAATGTGCAATAATTCCAAAATTCTGCATATAACATGAAAGTCACTCATAATAGTTATGAATACTATAGAAAAGCTGTTGTATATTAAGGATGTATTACAATAACAATAGGTATAACCAAAAAAAAAAATTGGTAGTAACAAGTCCGGAAATTTTATCACGATGCATCTAAGATGTTAAAATCTAAGGTCATTCACAGACTGGATAGCCTTCCAAAGGCGTGAATCTAAGGAGAAACAAGAATGTTACACTAAAGATCAACCCAAATAGTACACAACAGGCTAGAGTTAATCATTTTGGTTATTGTTATTATTACTATTAAAATAAAGAACATTTTCTTTCTGTATCCTCCAGACCTACGGGAAGGAATCACCTCTTACCCTCCCTCCCTTTGGTTTCTTTGTATCACCTCTTATTGCACTCTGGTACAAAGTACGATCAAAAGAGACTTTAGCCATGAAATTTTTGGTGTCTAATGGGATTCATGCTGCAGGATTTCCAATTAATAACCAGATGATTAGGTTGTCACCAACCATGCCAGCCACGAGCACAGCACACTTAGCATGGACCTGCATTGGTGACGTGACCACCCATAAAATTATTTTTGAAGTTATGGTGAGAAATACCAAATCTGTGAAAGTAGCGGACTGGCTGATTTGCAACTCAACTTATGAGCTAGAGCCTGAAGCATTTACCTTATTTCCAAACATCTTACCAATAGGTCCACTTTTGGCAAGCAATCGGCTTGGAAATTCAGCAGGTTATTTCTGGGCAGAAGATTCAGCCTGCCTGAAATGGCTTGATCAACAACCACCCAGATCAGTCATCTATGTAGCATTTGGGAGCTTCACAATCTTTGACGACAACCAGTTCCAAGAACTGGCTCTGGGACTTGAGCTCACCAACAGGCCATTCCTATGGGTTGTGAGACCAGATTTAACTCACAACACAATTGATCCTTACCCAGAAGGATTTCGAGACAGAGTAGTAGCTCGTGCCCGAATGGTGGGTTGGGCACCTCAACAAAAGGTTCTGAGTCATCCTTCTGTTGCATGCTTCATAAGCCATTGTGGTTGGAACTCTACCATGGAGGGTGTAAGCAATGGAGTCCCTTTCCTGTGCTGGCCTTACTTCGCAGACCAGTTTCTTAATCAGAGCTACATTTGTGAGGTTTGGAAGGCTGGATTAGGGTTCAAACCAGATCAAAGTGGAATCATAACACAAGGAGAGATTAAGGATAAGGTGGATCAAGTGCTTAGCAACCCGAAATTCAAAGAAAGAGCTTTGGAGCTTAAAGAAAAGGCTAGAGGTAGTGTCAGAGAAGGTGGCTGTTCTCACAATAATTTCAACAATTTCATTGAATGGATGAAGGCATAGACAAAATTAAACAGAACTTCTATGTGAAATTCTTGCCTATCATAAAGAACAATGAGGCCTAGAAAATTAATTGCACTGTTAAAAATTGCCTAATTTTGCAACGGAAGTTTAGCCCATCTTAGTGTTTGGATGTAACACAAAGTCTCAACTCTCAAGACTGTTATGATAGAAAATTGCCTAGGCAGCTCCATATTACATGTCAAACTTCAAATTACTGCAATTATTAGCTATAATGCCAATGCTACAAGTTGATAACTCAAGACAAAGGACTTAAAACTCCAAAAACAATTTGGGCTAAAAACATCTGTACAAACCTTATGTTTTTTCTTGTTTAGCTACAAATGAGCACATTTGGATGTTACGATCTCTCCAGCCATTTCCTAATTTTCATATCATCATACCTTGATTCCATTTTTATCCCTTTATTTGTAAGGCTAAAAGCATTTTTACCCTTTGGACATACAAGCGTTAATACATGAACTCGAATATGTGAGCAACTTCATCCGTGTACAAGAAACCAGGTTTGATAACAAAAATTTACCAATTCTTCACACCTTTCTTAATTCCATATAATATGTCACAGGTTGGGAGTTCGAATTTCCTTGGGACCACACTCAGGGAATTTCCCGGTTATTTTCTTGTGGATGTGGGGACAGGAGAATGCATGTGACCAACTGTAGATTTTTGGATGCTCTAAGAGGCTCGCCACCATTCTTGGAAAGAAAAAAATGTCAAAGGAATCAGATCATATAGCATGTCACACCACACATGAAGGGCTTGCTGAATTAGAATGTTCTCACTTATATTAGTCACGAGAAAGGTTTTACACTCGCTGTATCAAAATGTCCACACTCTCTCCTATAAATGCTTGTCAAATCTTACACTGAGTGGTATGCGTGCCTTTGCTCCATGTTCATGCCTTCATGGTGACTCAACCCATTATGTGATTTTTCGGTCACATAAGAGTAGAAGATTTTGAAATGAGAAAATAAATATAAACATATGGTACATGGCTACAGAGGTCTTGCTCTGGTACCAAATTTGGTGAACCAGCATTAGTGAAAATAGATTTTTAATTGAATTTCTATTACGAAAGAGAGGTCTACAATACTTAATTTTAGATCTCTGTTGGCTTAGAGAAAGCGCATATGAACAATTACATCTAAAAATATCTATGTACCACAAATCATATTGATTGAACATTGCCAACCATGAAAAGGCAATCCAAATCTTCCAATTGTGGAAAACCTTTTTAAAATTTTCGAAGGAAAACTATGCATAAATCCAATTACCCAAATGCTCCCGATTCTTTCTAGATGCCAGAGAGATTCCATTTAATACTGTGTTGCATTGATAGAGGAATGTCACATACATGCAAGGGCAAGCAACAAACATGAGATCTTTATACCTAATAATTGCAATACTTCCACAGAATGAAAAATATATAGTTATATTATTTAGGACAACAAAGGCATACAGTTACATGAGAGAATAAAACTGAAGCTAAGATATCCCCAGGGAGAGAACAATATAAAGTATAAAGACAAGGGAAATCAACCAAATATCAGTAAAATCCAGTAACAAAGGACAAAATTAATACCAGCAGACATGAGAAAATGACAAGGAAGAGTAGATCAGTTTCAACTGTGGGACTCATAAAAACACCAAAGCAAATGGACACCATTTTAGCATAGGATTCTCAGTCATAAATGCCACCAGAAGAAATGTGTAGAGTTCTTTACGAAGTACTTGTAATACTAGCAAAATCTGTACAAATTCAGTAAAAGAAGAAATTAAGATGGGCAAGCCACACGTTCTAGCTATACCTTACCCAGCACAAGGCCATGTAATCCTTCTGATGGAGCTTGCCCGGTGCTTGATCACAGCCAGTTTCAATGTCACGTTTGTAAACACCGAATCTAACCACAAACGGGTGACTAATGCATTCTCGGAGAAAAATAACATAGGGAATGAGATACATCTGGTTTCAATTCCGGATGGGACGGCGTCCTATAAGGATAGAAATGAATTCGGGAAGCTATCAGAAGCAATCGTTCAAGTCATGCCTGGAAAGCTGGAGGAGCTCATTATAAAAAATAATGAATCAGATGGCAATGAGATCAGTTGCGTTATTGCGGATGAGAGTATGGGATGGGCCCTGGAAGTTGCCAAGAAGATGGGAATCAGGCAAGCAGCCTTCTGGCCTGCAGCAGCAGCAATGTTGGCCATGGGATTCAGCATCCCCAAGCTAATTGATGACAGAATCATAAACAATGAAGGTGAGCTCTTCTGCCACTAAATCTACATAAACCAGACAAAAAAATTGGCAATTGATGCAAAATACCAGTTTTGAGAACAATGCAACTTCAAAGTATGAACTTTTATATGCTTGGGGACTAGTGAAATGTATTCCTTTTCAGGGTAAACTAGGAAAATGTATTGGGAAATAACCATTTATAAGGTAACAAAATATTCAATAGAGAATTTAAGCAGACAAAACCACACAGCAACGCATAATATTAAAGAAAACAATTAAATAAATAGCCTTTAACTTGTCATTGTAGAATAATGTGCAGTAAGTCTAAAATTCTGCATATATTTTGGAAGTTGCTCTTAATAATTGTGAATAACTATAAAAAAAAGTCTTGCATTAATTTAAGGATGAATTACACAATAATAGCAATAATGACAAAAACGGTAGTAACAAGTCTAAAATTTTATCAGGATGCATCTATGAGATTTAACCTAAGGTGATTCATAGACTGGATAGCCTTTCAAGGTGTGAAATGAATCAAAGGGAAAGCAATAGTGTTACACTAAAGATCAACCCAAATAGTACACACCAGGCTTATGTTAATCATTTTGATTATATTTATTACTATTATTAAATAAAGACCATTCTCTTTATGTATCCTCCAGTCCTACAGGAAGGAACCACCTCTTACCTTGCCTCCCTTTATTTTCTTTGTATTACCTCTTATCGCATTCTTTGGTACAAAGTACTATCAAAGAGACTTTAGACATGAAATTCTTGATTTCTAATGGGATTCATGCTGCAGGACTTCCAATTAAAAATAAGATCATTAGTTTGTCACCAACGATGCCAACCATGAGCACAGAAAACTTAGCATGGACCTGCATTGGGGAAACGACCACCCAGAAAATTATTTTTGAAGATACAGTTAGAAACATCAAAGCTGTGAAATTAGACTGGCTAATTAGCAACTCAACTTATGAGCTAGAGCCTACAGCATTTACCTTATTTCCAAACATCAATAGGTCCACTTTTGGCAAGCAATCGGCTTGGAAATTCAGCAGGCTATTTCTGTCCAGAAGACTCAACTTGCCTGAAATGGCTTGATCAACAGCAAGCCAACTCAGTCATCTATGTTGCATTTGGGAGCTTCACAGTCTTTGACTACAACCAGTTCCAAGAACTGGCTCTGGGACTTGAACTCACCAACAGGCCGTTCCTTTGGGTTGTGAGGCCAGATTTAACTCACAACACAATTGCCCCTTACCCAGAGGGATTTAGAGCCAGAGTAGCAGCTCGTGCGCAAACGGTGGGTTGGGCACCTCAACAAAAGGTCCCGAGTCATCCTTCTGTTGCTTGCTTCTTAAGCCATTGTGGTTGGAACTCTACCATCCAATGGAGTCCCCTTCCTGTGTTGGCCTTACTTTGCAGACCAGTTTCTTAATCAGAGCTACATTTGTGAGGTTTGGAAGGTTGGATTGGGGATCAAACCAGATCAAAGTGGAATCATAGCAAAAGGAAAGATTAAGGATAAGGTGGATCAACTGCTTAGCAACCATAAATTCAAAGAAAGGGCTTTGGAGCTTAAAGAAAAGGCTACATGTAGTGTCAGAGAAGGTGGCTGTTCTCACAATAATTTCAACAATTTCACTGAATGGATGAAGGCATAGACACATTTTTCATGCTGTGAACAACCTTCATTTCATTTCTAGTTTATTTGTTTTTGGCTTGAAAGTATTAAAAGGAAGAGGAGACTCATATACTGCAAAATTAAAGAGAAAATCTATGTGAAATTCTTGCCTATCATAAAGAACACTAAGGTGTAAAAAATTAATTGCACTGTTAAAAATTGTCTAATTTTTCAAGGGAAGTTTAGCTCATCTTCGTGTTTGGATGTAGCATAAGTCTCAAGACTGTTATGATGGAAAATCTTCGCACCTGTATTATGGAGTGCACTAAGAACGGCTTAAATCAATCTAACAGTAGGATTTAAGTTCACTTACAGCATCATTGCTTTTCTGCTACCAAACTCCTTTACAATGTAATCGTGTTTAGTTCTTTATCGGTTACATTCATATAGGAGAAAGTATAAAGGTTTGTCATGGACCTGCCTTTGACAACCAACTGTTCCCTTAATAATCCAAATGGTGGTATTCAACCTAAACTCGCAAGTTATCTCCAAACTATTTGGGATATATAATTAATGCAAGTTACCTCCAAACTATTTGGGATATTTGGGATATTTTATTCAATCATTTTCTAAGTATTCAGAGTTACATAGTATTCTTTTTATAATAAAAGATGACCCTTGGATTACCCTACAATAAAGGTAATCAAAAGTTGACTCTAACTTAACAAAGTAACAAATAACTTAATTGATGCAATTTAATCTAATTATGCAATTTACCAAAACAATGCAGATTTTTCATAATTAATGCAATTACCAAAATAATGAAATTTGACCAAA
>JAOTQH010000031.1:5951013-5967169 GCA_025631255.1 Cornus kousa
GGCCTACTCTGCTCACCTCAAGCGATCCGGAAAGGTATTCATTTCCATTCACCTTTCTCAGCCCCGTGCCGTCTAAATCTATGTTTGATTCCCGAGAAAGTAAAAGGGAACTTAGGAAAGACAAAAAAAAATTAATCTTTTGCTTTTATTTTCTGTTGTATTAGTATTAGTCTCTGAAACAAAAGGCTCATTCCAGAGATAGTTTAGTTTCATCGTCATAATTAATCAAACTCTAAGATCCAAAGTATTGATTCCTTTCTATAATGATTTCGTGCATTTTCTCAGCTATCAAACGGTGCAGTGGAAGAATTTTTGTTGATGCTATATTGAAAAGATGCCCCTTTTATAGGCGATCCACCTCTCTGTTTTAACATTTCTTCTGTTTGTAGATTTTTTTTACATCTTAGTTTCATTATTATTATTTTTAATGTTAGATTCATGGTTGGTCTAGATTGGTTTCTGGGATTTATGTTCGTTGGATTTTTTTGGGACCTTTTTGAATGTCCCTTTGTATTTGAATAGATTCATGCATATTTCGTTGTTGAAGTTTTGGATTGAATCATTTTAGAACGGTGGTGATTATTAGCGATTATCTAACAAATGATGTCTAAATCCTTCTGATTTTTGTCATTTTAGGTGAGCCTAAAAACCACTACATAACACGCACACACAAATTAGTTAATTGGGTGTTATTAAAACCAATTCCTACATTTTAGGTGTTTTGAGTAATTGCAGATTATTTTGTTTTCAACACCATTATTGTTTATTTTATAATCATTATCATTATCGTTCTTCTAGCTCACTCTTAAGAGTGACACCTGTATATATGGGAACATTGTGAAAATGATATGGTGGATGAGTTGAGCTTGATTGCACAAGGTTGGAGTTTCATGTTAGTTATGGAGAGAATAGAAGCTATGCTGTTCCACGTTACACACACATTTTGGTTCCCAAATTATAATTGATGGATGTTTATATTAACAGCAACACCTAGTCACGTGTCAAATGTGGTGAGCTTTAGACAAATACTGGTCTCGTTGTAAACTTATGTTAAAAAGATGTTTTGTTGTTGCTGTCACTTCTGAAGTGGCCTCGGGTTTACTTCATGGTGAGATAGTTGCAAGCTGTCGTGTTTGTGTTGCGAGCCTAGGAAAGATAGAATTCACCAAGACAGTCTCATGGTCATAAAATCCTGCTACAATCAGCATGGATATTTAGCTGTTACTAGTTGATGCACTAGATTCTTTTGAAGGCCATATTTTATGACTATTGATCAAAATTACACTCTTCCATAGTAATTAAGTAGTTTTCTTGGAGCTCCATGTAACTGTGAAAAAATTTCTCTTATAAAGTACTTTATACTTATGTGCATATTTCATTTAAGAGGTGCTCTGATGATCTAAAAATTTGCTTCTTTTTTTCGCCTTTAATTAATTACTATTGCTTCCAAATAGATGGAGCTACCTCATTGGACGGACATTGTCAAGACTGGTAGGTTCAAGGAACTTGCTCCCTATGACCCCGATTGGTATTATATCAGAGCTGGTAAACTCTCTCTCCTCCTCTCTATATTTCCCCCCGCGCTGTGTGTATGAAAAAAAAACATTTGTGTATGCTTGTATGATATGAATGTGATTTTAAGATTTGTAGTTGGATATTTCTTAGATACCGAATCTTTTGCAGCTTCTATGGCAAGGAAAATATACTTGAGGCAGGGTCTAGGTGTTGGTGCTTTTCAGAGGATTTATGGTGGGAGCAAGAGGAATGGAAGTCGTCCACCCCATTTCTGCAAAAGCAGTGGAGCTGTTGCTCGTCACATACTTCAACAGTTGCAAAAAATAAACATCATTGATATTGATGCTAAGGGGTGAGCTAGTGATTCTCTTATGCCTTTTATTTATATTTATGAGAAGATCTGGTCATGTTACTTGAGTTTCAATATGGAGGAGGTCATGGTAAACCTTATTTCTGTAGTCAAAGATAGAAATAAACTATCTTAGATACATCAGCATCTACTGTAATGTTTTGTCAATACGTCACTCCCGTTCATCTCTATAGTAAGCACTAAATGAGTAGTTATAAAAATACTTGTATTGGTCATTGCTGGCTGATGGGTTGTATGTGAAACCAATTTCTCTATGTAGACAGATATTTGGGCTGTGTCTTAGAAATTTACTGCCCTATTATTCAGTATGGTTATGATTGGCATTTTTATTTATTTATTTGAGAGGTTTGTAAATGCTGTAATGACGCCTATTCTTTCTTTAATGTTTCAGTGGGAGAAGAATCACATCTAGTGGCCAACGTGACCTTGACCAAGTTGCTGGTCGGATTGTGATTGCCCCTTGATCAGTGAGCTCTGCTAC
The DNA here is from genome assembly GCA_025631255.1 of Cornus kousa. NCBI lineage: Eukaryota > Viridiplantae > Streptophyta > Magnoliopsida > Cornales > Cornaceae > Cornus > Cornus kousa. The sequence continues at coordinate 5,953,380 of JAOTQH010000031.1, forward strand.
AGCATCCCATTATATTTTAATAAGCTCTAGGTTTTTGTTTTAGTTCGTCGGAGAGATGTTGATGCAGAATTTTTGTTAGAACAAATTTTGCTCTCTATTGTTGAGTGTTTCCTTGATGAACATGAGACGGCTGTTGATCAGTTTTTTGTTTTTTAAACTTCAGTCAATTTGGAATCTCTTCTCATTTAATGTCTGTTACTTGAGAAATAAAAATGTTGCTTCAACAAATATCTTTTGGGTTATTTTGATCTATGCTAGCCTTTTAATTTCATGCGAGGTTTTGGAACCTCGGTGCTGGGAAATGCAAGCTTATGATTAATTTATACAAATTTGATGTACACAAGTCTAGTTAGGTCCTCGATTTCTTGATCCCGACTTAAATGTACTAATTCCATTTTCTGGACATTGGCGCTAAAGGGCATGTTTGTTGTTTCCTTTTAGTGTACAAAGTTTTAGTGCTAAACATGGACATTAATTGACTAAATTAAGAACAATTTAAATCACTTAACCTTGGGTGTTTGCACCTGTTCTTGGAGTGTTTGCACCTGTTCTTGGAGTGTCTGATATATCATGCTTGTGTTTTACATAATGGAGTGGTGTTTAGACCGAAAATGGAATCAAGAAATGAAACCAGTGGCTGTTTGGCCATTTTGACACCCCCACATTCCTCTGATTCTGCATTTGTTTTACATGCTGCTCAGCGCATTTTGAAAGATAATGCAATGTTTGCTTCCAGGGCAGTGTTGGACTATAGTTTCTTATAATACACTTCGTCAATGGAAATGTACAAATAGTAACTTCTTCTTACCCGAGTCGTGTACATGTTTAAGAAAAGTGTTTGACAAATACCAAAATTCTCGCGTTTATTAGGGTTGGTTTGAATTTAAAATCATTTTCCCTTGATTTGAAACCCCAAATAATTTTGAGCATGAAGAAATTAGAGTAAACAATGAGAAATTAAATGAATACAAAGCATTCTTTATCAACAAAATTGCAACTCATTTTTGTCTGCTTAATATACAAAAGGGGAGACGGATATTTGAAAATTCAAGAGAGACGATTTTCCATTATTTGGTGATTTTACAAAAAATTCGTAATTAAAATTTCTTCTCGTCTTCTCTGCCTTCCACACTATTTAGATAGATTATGCCAAAGGAAGATGGACCATCTTACACCCCTAGATTAATGTAGTTAGGTAGATGATTCATGCTAACCAAACATAGTCATCATTTCCTCAAGTCTTGAAAAGGACAGTGGCTGAAGTCATTTCAACATATGCAACAACACCTGGGTATTCTTCCTGGGTCAAGGTGAGGGACGCTTCAGGGACCTATTTATGATTCAAGACAAACATACAAAAGACCTCGTGAGAAATATGCAGGAAAATTTTGATATTCGATTTTAGCTCATTCAATGAAGAAATTTGAGGAAATATTAATAATATATGAATATCGCTTCATCAGGTAATGCCTACTTAATGAAAATGTATCATCCGTCCAAATTTATTCCAACTAATTAAACAGAGTTATGCTACAATGTTCAATCGCTTTTTATCAATGATTGCATCAGTCGGTTATAAAAACCGATTGAATTTGCCTATATGACTCATTAACATTTTAAGGATGCTGGATTTTGTAAATGAAGCCTACATGTACACACACTTACCTTCTAGGGATAAAGGGCCGGTCAAAGTAAGGCATTGGTTGAGCTTTTGGAACGAGCTCCTTTCTCAGTCTCTTTATCTCTTCTTCTTCAGCCAACTACAAGAACAAAAGATCAACATGTAAATGTTGTAATTATATTGGAAATGGCAGGTAATATTGTCTCAAAATTGTAACGTTTTTGCTGCCAAATACCTTCTGTTGTCTTTCCCTTTCCATCCTGTATTCTTTGATGAGGATCATCTTTTCCGCCACCTAAAAAATACACATGATGCAGAAAACACACGGTAATCAGGGACGGACCTAGAAAAATATATGGGGTGGGTGGGGGGGAACATTGTGATTTTTTTAGGCAATGATAATAGATTCAGATAGTCGATGCCAGATGCAATAATAAGAGGGAGAGGTAGAACAAGTAGTTTGAATGAAAGTACTTAAAAGAAGACCAATGTCAAATGAGCAGTAGATGAATTGCTGAAGCCTGTTTCAGATGTAAGATATGGAGTGGCTTAAACTAGCTGCTTATATTTTCTCTCCTCCTTTTCTTCTAATTTGCTTTTGTCACGTGTGAAAATTGCGTGCAAGATAATTGAAAATGGAAATTTAAAATGTACCTGCTGGTCGAACTCAGCACGCTCCTGAGCCCTCAGATCACTGTGCATCATCAAATCAATTGGTCTTGTGATTTCTTTAACAGGAGGCTTCATCAAGCACTGAAGTACCAAATGAATTTGTGAGCTCAAGCATACATCTAAAGTATGTTAATAAAATTCCCTCGAGTATAAGATAAGCTTAAGAGGGCATTTAAGTAATGCATGACATAAAATCATTCAACATGGCATTCAAAAATTTCGAATAACATTTCAGTTAGTTCATATGATGTTATACCAATTCAAATAAATTGAATTCAGTTTTCATGTGGTTTCCAACATAGTAAACCAACTGAAATCATGAATATTTTTTACATTCCAACACAGCAACACATATAAAAGATTTGAGATAGAACCAAACTCATTTCTTATTTTCCTGAGATAATGGGCTCACCTCTGGCTCATCTGTTGTCCAGGGGAGACCTTGTGCGGTCGGTATCCGTTGCTTCTCTTCCTCCATCATCATTTCCTGTACTTTCTTAACAAATTCCTCCTCCTTGTATCTTCCTCTTTGCTATGGTAAAAATCAAATGCAAAAATTAATGTGATTTCAAGTGAGATGGATCAAAGAGACTATCATCTGAAAACAAAAACTAATTAATTTAAAGTTCATGAAACATTGTTGGGAAAAAAAACTACGATTTCCCCAAATTTCAAGCTTCAAAAGAGTGAGCAAAAGAATGTTGAGCTTTTTCTGAGCTGATGTTCTGTTTAAGATAGCAATGAAGACAAGTACTAATTTTCATGACTTGTAGGCTTTAAAGGAAGTCCAGAAACCTAATAAAATACCAATGAGACAAAATTTTGAATCACTCATTTTGGTCAGGCACTAAAAGTCTAAAAGAAGCAGGACACAGTTAGCAAAGTGAATGGTGAACAGGATAATTTTCCATTTCTTTGTTAGTTTCTCAAGTAAATTTTGATGTTCCCTAAATTTTTTTGGTCATAATGCTAAACATGACACAGTCGAATATTCATAATGCAAGATAGAGTACCATGAGAGATCAGGCACACTGAGTAAGTCCACAAGAAGTAATAATATAATCTCATAGGCATAAATGAATAATAGGATAACACAAACCTCTGTTTTAAGCTTGAAGGGTTTTAGGCAGGTAGCTCTAAGCTGCCTCCTCTTGCAATGCTTTCCACCAAATGTTCCAGATGATTCAGAGCTCTACATTTGGGGGAAAAAAATAAGTTAATTATCCAAATGAACACACATGGCATATTTCCAGATTGAAAAGAGAACAATAATAATTAAAATATAATAATAATCTTACATTTCGTCGGCTCCTTTGATCACCACCAGATGTCCTGCTTGAAATACTAAAATTCGAAAACAGTCAAAATAAACCAAATCTAACCCAAACTGAGGAAAATAAAAGAGACTGAGAGAGAGATTTAAAAATATTATCAAGGCAAATTCACCAACCTTCCTTGGCTGTCATCTGAAGAAGATGATAAACCTAAACTCTCCGGCGTGAGGAAAAAATCCGGTGGAGAGAATGAAGATGGAGAGACCTGTGTTTCAGGAACCCTAGGCTGCAATTCTGGCAATGCCTTCTCATGATCCTCTGATTGTTGCTCATGTTCCTGATCTAAGTCCTTCAAGTTTGGTATTGTATGAAGCCTCTCAAAGGCCTTAATCAAATGCAGCACTCTTCCAGACCTAGATTCAAGAACACGAGGCATCTTGTCTTCCCTTTGATTAACTTTCCCTTCACACCCATTTGCAATTTCTAGGTTTTGACTCGGTGGGTTCTTCTCTTCCTCTTCTTCAACTTGGGTCTCAGCTCTTTTAGGGTTCTTCGGCTCTTCCGATTCACATTCATCATTGGCTCCACCTCGATTCTTGAAAAACCCTTCTTGTGAAGCCCTGAGATTCTCATAAGCAACACAGAGACACTTCTCTGAATTGCCACCAACCTTGTCTTTACACTTACACGAGACTGTTGAAGGGTTTGCTTTATCTTTCTTCAAATTCCTCTTTGCCACCACAAACTTTCTTTCCCGAATCTTGTTCCGTGGTGAAGGTGAAGCACTTGGTTTAGGGTTTTTCGAGGACGATGTATGGGGTTTTGCTGCAGATTTGATTGCTGGTGAATTCAAGTGTTTTGAACTAGGGCTTGTGACATTGGGATTGAAATTCTCAGAGGGTTTCGAGATTTTGGAAACCTTTGATCGATTTGATTGTGGGTATTTGGAAGGTGTTGCACCGACGCTGTTTCCGATCAAATCCATCGAGAAGTCACCGGAAAACAGAGAGATGTCAACAGAAATTGATTAAAAGATATGAGAGAGAGAGAGAGAGAGAGAGAGAGAGCATGAAGGAAAACAGATGTTGAATCTGTGAATTTTATCTTACTTGAAAGATTCACGGTGAAACATACAGAGGAAGAAAAGGAACGTTGAGCTTTGGATGCTCTTGTAACGGCTAGTTTTAGTGTGCTCGTTATCAGGCGTCTGCAAGTGTTAATTACTTTAAGCCTACCTGAATTATAAAAAAATTGGCATCAACCCCTATACTTCATGCTAAATTTTCAGTAGTTAACCATCTTTAAAATATCATAACTTTTGCAGGACAACCCTTCTAAAGGAAAATAAACATTCAAAACATCGATTTGTTTTTCAAAATCCCAATTTATCTTTGATTTATATAGAAATTGCATATTACCTCCTGTCTAAGTGGTAATGTGCAAAAAAAAATTATAATTATGGGAGTTTGTGCAATTAAACTTAATGACAAATAAGTAATTTTCAAGAATTTTTTGTTGTTGTAAAAAATAAATATTTAGGACATTTTTATGATTTAACGGTCACCTTGCAAAATTTCAGTAGTTTAGAGTGTGGGGGAAAAAAATGTTTAGTGTAATTTTTATTCAAAAATGGACCTCTCCATCATTTGTCTAAGAGTAATGGATCCCTCTAGAAACTTGTGTGCTTAAGCAACAACTAAAAACAACATTTACTATGTCACGTGACATAGAAATAACTTTCTTTTTATTCATTTTCTAAGGAAAAATACTACATGTGTTTATAAAATATATAGAATTAATCATCAAATTGATAGTTCAATGGGTTTATTTTATATTTATTTACACTGGCAATAACTTCAGAAGTGTTCTCGAACCCCCAACCTTAGGATGTACCATAGCCCTTGGTGATAGAGATTTGTTCCAAGATATATATATATATGCCCTCATTTCTAACCATACAAGCTCTTAAAAATCGAAGTTTAATAACTTAAAATCTTGTTGCTTAATTGAAAAAAATGATCCCCAGTTGAAAGTTCAAATGCTAGATGAGGATTTCAAGCATGATAATAAGAACTGTGCTTTCTTATTTTGGATAAGAGTTAGGAGCCCTGATCCTCCAATGTAGAACATGGTGTTGTGGTGTTTATTGATTTGAGTTGTCCACTATTGTACAACACAATGCACTGTACAACATAAGATTTGAATTCAAGAAATTAAAATTCTTCTCTCTAACTACTGGTACTAGAAGTAACACAAACAACGAGTACATAACAGAAAAACAGTACTCCACATAAAAGAGGTAGCACAATAATGAGAAACTAATGAATATAGGACCTTCATTAGAATAGCACTAGTGCAAATACACACTTGTGCTGCAATGATATCATCATCATCTGTTCCACCAAAATTGCAACTAAATGGATTGCTTCATGTACAAATGAGAAAAGGATATTGGGAAAAAAGGTTTTTCATTATTTGGCAACTCAAATATAAAATCCATATTTCTAAATTTTCTTCTTGTCTTCCTTCATTGCCTTTCACTGATGGTGTGCATACACATTTGCAACACTTGATCTTCTTATGATGTGAGGTATATATGTGGTGGGATGTCTTTCACTGATACTGTGCATACATGTCATTCCAAGACATGCAACATTTGATCTTCTTGTGTTGAGGTACATGAAACTTTGGCTCCCTTGGCATGGTAGGATGCTTTTGTGACCTAAAAACAATCCGAAACAAGAATATAATAGAACTCATTACGAGTTTTGGTACTCAAAATTAATTTTATTCAGTGAAGAAACGTTCTTTTAGGTAGACATTACCTTCTAGGAATGAATGGCCTGTCAAAATAAGGCATGGGTTGTGCTCTTGGAATAAGCTCCTTTCTCAGCCTCCTTATTTCTTCTTCTTCTGCCAACTGAAGGAGCAAAAGACCAATATGTATATATATTAGTGAAAATACAAGGTAATATTGCCTCAATAGTAATAAGGACTTTTGCGATCATGTACCTTCTGCTGTCGTTCCATTTCCAACCTATATTGTTCGATAAGGCTCATTTTCTCCGCCACCTAAAATGTACAAACAGAAATACAAGTAGAAAGGTAATTAATTCACTCCTATATCAGGTCAGTAACATAAAGATGACCAACTTCAAATGGACAGTGGAATAAATTGTTGAAGTCAGTTTCAGATGTAAGGAAGAAGTATGGTGAAAACGGTACAAAATGGGTCGTCTGAATTTAGTAGTGTCTTCTCATTTTAAATTGCTTCTATGTGAAGTATTTTTAGCATATAGATTTTTGTTTCTTTCTTTCTTTTCATTCGGTAGAGCCTTATATAGAAAAGTCAAGTCTTCCATTAAGGAGCTCATTAACTCGCCAAAAATTTGATCAATTATAGAACTTTCTCTCACTGGCCACGTGAGGAATTGGCATATACTTCCAATTATAAGTGAGAAGAGAATGATGATGAGATGGGATGGAGGATGATGAGATGGGATGGAGGATGGAATGGGAAGCAAGTAGGATGATGGTGATGATTACAAGTGAGTAAAGAATAGGAGCCATACTAAAGATATACTATGTAAAATAATTTAGAAGAGAAGTTCAAATTGTACCTGATGGTCAAACTCAGCACGCTCCACAGCCCTCAGATCACTGTGCAGCTTCAAATCAATCGGCCTTGTATGTTCTTTAATAGGAGGTTTTACCAAGCACTGAGATACCACACAACACAAGTAGCAAAAAAACTTGTGAGCCCAAGCATGCATCTAAAGTCTGTTAACAAAACTCCCTTTGCGAACTAGGTGTGTTGAAGACGGTAAGGCCATGACATATAATTTTTCAATTTAGCATTGGGGCATGTTGAATGACATTTCAATGAGTTCATATAATATGACAGTTCAATAAAGTAACTTCATGTTCCAATAAATTATTTTGTGATCTTTACCTAGATCACATGGAACACCAGATGAAGGGATGAATATATGCTACATTCCAAAAATATAATACATGATAATTTTTTTTTTGAAATAGAACCATGCATATAACTAATTAATCTAATATTTCTTTCTTCTCCAATAATATTCTCACCTCTGGCTCATCTGTTGTCCAGGGGAGTCCTTGTGCGATTGGTATCCGTTGCTTCTCCTCCTCCATTAGCATCTGCTCTACTTTCTTAATGAATTCTTCCTCCTTGTTTCTTCCCCTTTGCTACATTAATAATCAATTAAAAAAATTCATGCAATTTGAAATGAGATGGGAATAAGATAAAACATATGACAGCAATAATTAATTAACCTAGGTTCATGAACATGCATAATTGGAAATATATTATAATTTGGGTGTGCGAGTGTGTTTCTTGCCAATGAAAAAATCATATTATAATTTTCCCCAAATACCAACCTTTGAAACTAACTCAAAAAACAAGCAAAAGAATGTGGGCTGTTCTATTTCACACAACCATGCAAACAAGTACAAATTATACATGACTTGAAGGCTTTATAGAAAAACCAAAATAAAACCTAATCAAAGTGCCAATTTTGAATCACTCAGTTTCTTTGAGGGCACTAAAAGAAGCAAGACACAATTAGCTAGGTGAAAACTACTCCATTTCCCTATTCACAATTGTTAAATATACCTTTTCTTACTGCCACTTTTTCAGCCTAGCAGATTACAAGATCGTTCTATGATCCTATACCCAGCAGGCCAGCATCCAATTTCTGCCTCATCCCATCCCACATAGATGGCCATGAAGACAGATACAATTTATCAACATCTCTAGCATTAATAGGAAATTAGAAAAACCTAATAAAAATGCAAATTTTGAATCATTCATTTTTTTTGAGGGCACTAAAAGAAGCAAGACACAATTAGCTAGGTGAAATCAGTACCCCATTCACATTTGTTAAATATTACTTGTCTGTCTTACTGCCACTTTTTCAGCCCAGCAGATAACAATATCGTCTGATTATCAGTGATATTTAACACAGGTAAAAATGGGGCAAGAAAGTAGTCTCCTCCATCCCATATGTGGGATGGGATGAGGGAAAGGTTGGGTGCATAATCTGCTGGAATAAAAAACATGTCTTAAAACATTTGGACAGATAGCAATAAGCAGCAAACCATAGAAGCGATGCATAAGTTGTTAACCTAGCAAATTGTATTCAGTAAACCATAGAAGTGATACATAAGTAACATAACAAATGAAAAAATGGGGCAACAAAGTAGTTTTAACCTAGCAAATTGTATTCAGCTTCTTTTAATGCCAGAGCAAAACACTTCTTAAAAAAATAAAAAAATAAATGCCAGAGCAAAACCAGTGATTCAAAGTTGTATATCTTCAGCACTTCTTTTAGGTTTTTCATATTTCCTAATTAAGCCTACAAGGTGTTGATAAATTGTATAGTTTAGAGGCTTAGTAGAATATCCAATCTCCTCATTAGATCAAAGCTCTCAGTGTCATAACTGGAGTTCACAAGTTAATCTCCTCACTTTACAACTGCAGTTATGACCTAAGTCACACAATTCTTCACAATAGATGTCGCTCTCACGCTCTGAGCGCGCTCCCGCTCTCGCTCAAATTCTCACTATTTATGACATAATTTTGCCGCTCTCACGCTCCCACTCTCGAATTCGTTCTCGCTCCCACTCCCGCTCCCGCTCTATGTGACTTAGGTTATGACAAGATGGGCTTTGCATCCAAGAGAAGAGAAACCGAATATTTCCATTTTCAAACTCCAGTTACGACTTCTGAGGGGTTTTGCATCCAAGAGAAGAAAAACCAATTATTTTTCTATTTTTTTGTTCTTATTTATTCAAGCAAAGTTTGATGATTAACTTGTGAACTCCAGTTATGACAAGAGGTATGCATCCAAGAGAAGAGAAACCGAATATTTTCCATTTTCAAACTCCAGTTATGACTTGTGAGGGATTTTGCATCTAAGAGAAGAAAAAGCAATTATTTTCCTATTATTTTTCTTATTTATTCAAGCAAAGTTTGATGGTTCCCCTAATATTTTTGCTATCTGTGAAAGTAAATACATAGTGAAAGCAAAGAAGAAAAAAACAATATACAGATTATAAAATGCTAAACACAGTATCAAATATTCATAGCATGCTCACTGAGTAAGTCCACCACCATAAGCAAAAATCCGTGGAAGTAAATACGTTTCATAAGATTCATACTAATATTCATAGCATGCTCACTGAGTAAGTTTACCATAAGCAATAATATAATTCCACAGGCAAAAATGAAATTAGGATAAACCAAACCTCTGTTCTTAGCTTGAAAGGTTGTTGGCAGGTAGCTTTGAGCTGTCTCCTCTTCCAACGCCTTCCGGCAAAGGTACCAGATGATTCACAACTCTGCAGTTTAAAATATATATACATAAGATCATCACCTGAATGAACAAATAAAACCAATTTCCAGATCAAAGAAAGAACAGTAACAAAATTCTTACATTTCGTCGGCTCCTCCTACCACCAGCAGAGGTCCTATTTGAAGTATTAAAGCTTGAAAAGAGTCGAACAGGCCAAATCAAACACAAAGAAAGGAAATTGGGAAAAACAATGTGTAATTTAGAAAATCAATCAAGGCATTTTCACCAACCTTGATTGGCTGCTATCTAAAGACGCTGATAAACCTAAACTCTCCGATGTGAGGAAAAAATCCGATGGACAGAATGAAGATGAGGAGACCTGTGTTTCAGGAACCCTAGGCTGCAATCCTGGCAATGCCCATTCCATTGCCTTCTTACGATCCTCTGATTGCTTCTCATCTTTCTGATCAGAGTCCTTCGAGATTGGAATTGTAAGAAGCTTCTCAAAGGCCTTAACCAAATGCATCACTCTTCCAGACCCTGGTTCAGGCACATTCTCTCTCGCTTCTTCCAACAACTTGTCTCTCCTTCTCTTGATAGTCGAATTACCCGTTTCCCCTGATTGCTCGGTCTCATCTGGGTCACAGTCATCCAACCCATTCGTCGCAGAACAATCAACTTCCTTTGATTCCCCTTCACACCCATTTGCAATTTTAGGGTTTTGAATCACAGTTTTCTCTTCTTCTAGTTCAACTAGGGTTTCAGCTCTTTCAGAGTTCTTCAAGTGTTCTGATTCAAATCGATCATCGGTGCCACCCCGATTCTTGAAGAAGTCTTCTTGAGAAGCCCTAAGATTCTCATAAGCAACACAGAGGCACTTCTGTGACTTGCCACCAACCCTGTCTTTACACTTACATACGACTGCTGAAGGGTTTATATTCTCTTTCTTCAAGTTCTTTTTCGCCACCACGAACCGCCTTTCGCGAATCTGGTTCCGTTGTGAAGGTGAGGCAATCTTCGGATTAGGGTTTTTCAAGGTTGATTTCTGGGATTTTGTTGCAGATTTGATTGCCGGTGATTTGCAAAGTTTTAACCCAGGGCTTGTAATATTAGGATTCGAATTCTCTGAAATCTTTAATCGATTTGATTTTGGATCTTTCGCAGGTGTCAATGATCCGCCATTCTCACTATTCGAATCCATCGGAGATCACCGGAAAAACGATGCGTGTCACCGGAAATGGATTGAAAAAGAGGATTTAGAGAGAGAAAGAGAGGGAGGAGAGAGAAGAGCGGGGGGTTTACGATCGACGTTGTTCGGTGAATCTTTATCGAAGCATTGGAAGAGAAATATGGTTTTGATAGGAAGGGAGGAAAAAGGGAACGTTGAGAAGAGCTCCAAGACGCTCTTTGTAACGGCTAGTTTTGTGGCCCTATTTTGAGGGCGTTGGATTAATAATTCAAATTTCTGTTTTGATTCTGGATCGTTGGATTCTACAGATTAAGGAGAGGGGGTTTATAAGAATTTGTTAACAACCGAAAAAACTCCCCGATTTATCAGGAAACTGAAAAAATAATAATTGAAATCGAAACACTCATAATTGAGAATTTGACAAAAAAAACATAATTATCAACAAAAAAATAAAAAATAAAAAAATTGCATTTACCACTCTCTCCCCCTTCACAGAATTAAATCACTATTGACCATTAGTCCATTAACAATAACTCCTCAACTGTTCATCATAAGAATATAAAAGTGAGATATAATGCAGTTCTTATTAGTATCTAAAGAGAAAAAACACAATTTCAACAAATTTTGTGTTAAATTTATTTATTTTGGCTCTATTTATATTTATTTTGGCTTCACACATTTTATTTATATTTGGCTACACTAATTTTCTTTGAACACTTATAAACCCCATTGCCTTGATCAACTATTCTACTTCTTAATACAAAAGTGGCACAAACTACACATCAACCTGACCATGTATACCGATCTTAATAGCACAATTTACAATTACATAAAAATTATTTATAAAAATAATTACTGTATATAACTTTCTAAAGTTGGATAAATCCAAGTCAATTTATGTAAATTACCCCACTCGCATAAAACAATGTAACTTTAGAATCACATTTTCATTTTCCTAGTTGTAATCACATGCTTATTCATTATTACAAATTAAACCATTTTAATCCCTATAAGAAAGTTTAGCACTAATTAAATTGGAGTTTCAATCAAGTTGGGCCAATATTAGCTGAGCCCCAACACAACCAAGCCCAACGAATGGATCCAACAAACCACAGCCCCAAACAGCCTGCTCGCTCCGCACAACAAACAACCTGATTATTTTTTTTATTTTTTATTTTTGGGTAAATAAAAACAGCAAAAAAACCATCCTTATTACCCCCGAATTTCCCATTTTCTTTCCAATTTTCCCTCGAACCAAACAGCCCCAAACCACCATGGCCTCCGCGGCAAAATCATTGATCCAAAACCTCAAACGCTACATGAAGGCGCCATGGAACATCACCGGCCCACAAGCCCACCCGGAGTACAGGACCTCCGTCCCCGGCGCCACCGAGTACCGTGTCTTCTGCCCCGCCACTGTCCCCACCAAAGCCATCGTCCCCAGCTCCGCCCCTGAAACCGTCTATGACATCAAGTACTACACTCGCGACCAGCGTCGCAACCGCCCGCCGATCCGCCGAACGATCTTGAAGAAGGCCGACGTGGAGAAGATGATGAAGGAGCAGACCTTCGACGTCAATGATTTTCCTAGGGTTTATTTGACCGCGGCGGTTGAAGAGGACTTGGATGCCATAGGTGGAGGGTACACGAAGTAAAGGTTAACAATTTGATCTCCCTATCTCTGTATTATCAAGTTTTTAGTGTCTTTTGTTGATTTTTTTTTGAATTTTCTGTTCTTGTGCGTTTTCTAGATTGTTATGGTGATTAGAGTTTGATTTGGTGGTGTTGTTCATAGAGCCGACTGAAGAACTATGTTTTATTTGGGGGATAAGTGATAATTCGTCTTGCACTGGTTTCATGAATAGGGTTGTGAGCTACTTATCAAAAAAAATGAATAGGGTTGTGAACTAAAAAATCTCTTTGAATAAAAATATGAGAACATGTTATACCTCATTCATCATTGAGAACATGTGTAGCTCAATAGTAGATTGCTTCATTTCTTTGTGGTAATGGATGATGGTTTGAATTTTATAATTAAAGGCAAAGAAAAATCACTTCTTTATGGTAATGAATGAAGTTACATAATTTAGTTTTAATTCCACAATTTGCCAATTATACTTAGCTTGTTGAGGGAGCTAGCATGGTACTGTTGTTTGTGGTCAATTGCGAGGTAATGGAGTTAAAGAAGGAAAGTTGCATGAACTTTCATTTCCCAACCAGATCAAGCTAATTGCTTTGATCACTAATAATGTAAAAAACAGAGCATTGTGATAGAAGGCGCAAACGGTGAAGTTCTCATGGTTAGAACAATATATTAGTAGCTTTATTAAAGGCCAAAGCGCACTAAGGCGCTAGAGGTCCTTTGGAGCCTAGGCGTGCGACTGAGTGAAGTGAGGCGCACGATTAAAAATTTACACCAGCATAAAAACATTCTTATCTCATAAGTCATATCAATATTCTAAAAATTAATATCAAATATAAAAAGTATCCATCAACTATAAAAAGCATTCAACAACCATAAAATAGAGCACAAATTTGTTTTCTTGAAAGGCAAAGCATAATTTGTTTTTTTGAATGGCAAAACAGAGCACAAAAAGAAATAAATCTGTTAATCGGGAAGAAAAAAAAACTGTTAACACGAAAAGAAAAAATAGAGCCAAAAAAAAAAAAAATTGCACTAGATGAAGAGAGAAGTAGACGAGAACAGAGAG
>JAOTQH010000031.1:5981652-5992635 GCA_025631255.1 Cornus kousa
CACTTGAAGTTAGTTAAAATGACCCCTCATGATAGTTGAGGGGGTTAATTACTAAAGTTATTCATAAGGGGTTTTTTGTCGAGGGATTTTTTTGAAAATTCGCCCTAATATTATAATTTATAGAAGATAATACTGTAATTTAAAACTGGTATAATTTAGGATAATATTTAATTTAAAACTTTTGTGATAGTCAACTTGTCTTCTTAATTTTAGAATATTGGACAATACTTAGTCCTAACTAGTAAGAATTTCCAACTTACTAACCACTTAGGTGAACCAATAATAAATTGATACATCCTATTTTAATTACTAAATCATAAATGGTAATCAAATCACTATCTTTGATTTGGTAAGTGGGTATTTACCCATCATATTTGATTTGGTAATTAAATATGACATACTCATTTATTATTGGCTGACATCAATAGTCTATTGTAGAACCTCATTAGTCTTCATCATTAATGGTAATCAAATCATTATATTTGATTTAGTAAGTGGGTACATATTTGATTTGGTTAATATCAATAGTCAGTATGTTGTAAAACCTCATTAGCGAGACTTAGGTATTGTCCATATTTAATATAAAACGTCTATAATAGTCCACTCTTCCCTTCTGCCCATTTTTGGGCAGATGAAAATTTGTAAAGACTATTCTCCATTCTTTCCTTGTATCATCTCTACCAAATAGAGGGAGTTTTTTCTTTCCTTTCTATTTTCTGTTCACACCTTTTTGTTCCTTCATTTCTACCTAACAGAGCATAAGACATCAACAAATAATCAAGTTCAAATAAAAAGTGATCAAAATTTTTCTTTCTATTGTTTATGACATCTTCTAATATTTTGATTTATCATTTCTCTTAGTTTAGAAGTACCTTAAATTAAATGGAGGAGAAATCATACTAAGCTAGGCTAGATACCCATTAGTCAGAAGGTTAGATATTGATATAGTTGTATTATAAAGAATTCTTAAAAAGAATTCGCCCGTAATTAATTTATATGGTAAACACGAACTTCATTTCTACTTATAGTAGTGATTTGGACCGAATTCAACAGTTATTGAATTCAATTTATGTGAGTGTTCAATTTATATGAGAGTGATAGTAGGTCACATTACATGGTGGAATCTATCATTTCACTCACATAAATTGAATTCAATAACTACCGAATTCGAGTCTTAAATCATTATTCTTAGAAAAAAGATACATCCTTCAAATTCGTCGAAGTTCGGAATGAAATAATGTGAGTGGAGTATGAACCCACCACCAACTTCATAGTTAGTGGGAGTCCACACCCCATCTCACATTTTCTTTATTCAGCATCTTCCGAATTCCAGAGATACATCATTGTCATACTATCATACTATTCCCAGATTTATTTAATCAATGAAATAAGTTCACAAGTAAAGTGAAATCAAAAATTAAAAAACACACTAAGTATCATTTTCTCCCTAAATACTCACTAGTAAAAATCTTTGCATTGATGTTGCGCTTGAAAACATCGAATGGGCGCCTAAAATTTAGAATTGAAACAAATTTAGTTCAAATTTTTTACTAAATTTCTTATAATTTCATAGTTTAAGTCACCAATTTAATAGAATTTGAACGAAATAAAGAGTCAAAACTCACATCAGTCTTAGTTGAATGTATCTATCGAATGGGAACCTCTATTCTCTATTTGTTCAAACTCTTCAATTTTAAAACTATATAGCGATATACATTATGCACAAAATAAAGAATCGAAAACTCACATCACTTCTAGCAGAATATACTCATAAAATTTTGAAAAAAAGCCCCACTGTATAAATTGATTTATCTATCCCCTCTTCACATAATTTTCTAGGTTGGTGGTAGCTGCTTAACCTCTCCATTTCGTTTAAACCCTAGAACTTTAAAATCATATTGTGGTATGCATATGCACAAAATGTTAGACAAATAGCAAAGTGAATACGAAGACCAAAAAGTGAGTATTTGAATTTATGTAGATTAACGAGTAGGAATAATCCACGTGTCATATCTTTGCTTCCATGCAAGGCCTTCTCCTACTATATACACAAGTGATCCAACCTAAAGCCAGCCATAAAACCATCACAAGAGTGTGAGAGTGTGTGTGTGTGTGAGAGAGAGAGTGAGAGCCCATCTCTTGAGAGAGAGAGAGAGAGAGAGAGAGAGAGTAGAAGTTTTTTTTCTTAGTGCCTATTCGTGGCCATCACTGCCAAATAGTACTCTTCACAACCAATCTCTTTCAGTTCGATATACTTTGCTCTGTTACATCAAGTACCCAAGAGAATACCACTCTGAGACTCAGTAGGGTTTTTAATTAGGCACCAGATCTTGCTCTTGCTCACGAATGCTTTCATACCCCACATAGGGTTCTTCTCTTAATCACTTCAAAACCGTGCTAATCACTTGAATAATCAGATTTCAGCTTCCGAGCCTCGAGTTTTCTGATCTGGGTACGTCAAATTCCCCTGTTTTTCCCCCCACTTTCTTGTACTTTCTTTCTAATGTGAAGCATTTTCCGGGAAAATTGAGGTATTTTCTTATCTGGGTTTTCTTGTTCTTGCTTTGTTGTTGTTTGGTTGACGATTGATTTGATGGAAAAAGATCAAGGATCGAAGTTTCTGTGCAAGGTCTGTAACAAGAGGTTCTTCAGTGGAAAGTCCTTGGGTGGTCACATGAGGGGTCATATGGCTATGATTTCAACTAAAAAACGTGAAGCTCGCAGAGAAATTAATATGGGCAGTGAAGGTTTTGGTCACACTGGTTATGGCCTAAGAGAAAACCCCAAGAAGGTTTGGAAAGTTTCAGATTCAAACACTAGTGATTTCAAGCAAGAAAATCTCAAAAACAGCAATATGGGTTTCGAAGGTGGTTTTAAAGCTAAAGTGAGAGTTGCCGATTCAAAACATTGTGTTTGTGAAGAATGTGGCAAAGGGTTTGATTCGAAGAGAGCTTTGTCTGTTCACAAGAGGAGTCACTCAAAGAAAGAAAGAGAGAGAGAAGAGAATCATTGTAAAGAATGTGGGAAAGGGTTTGATTCAACGAGAGCTCTGTTTGGTCACATGAGGAGTCACTCCAAGAGATCTAGGTTGTCTAGGGTCTCCGATCAATCCCTAGAGAGCCACTCCGGCGACGAGGCTGAGTGTTTGATTCGGAGAAAGCGATCAAGAACAAGGTACAGAGTGAATTCCTCTTTGTCTAATTTTAATGCATCTTCTTCATCTGTTTGTGAGATTAAGGAAGTAGAAGAGATTGCTATGTGTTTGATGATGTTATCTAGAGGTGTGAAGAATTGGGCCGACTTTAATTCAGTTAATACAGAGTCTTCAGATACTAACTTTGTGAATTCTGAAGCTCAATCATTGAATCCGGATAAGGGAATTGCTAACATTGATGATGATACTTTTAAGATGAAAGCAATAGAGAAGTTAGATTCTTGTGTTTCGGTTTCCGGGAATTCTTTGTCTGATAAAAGTGTGTCCCAATTTGCTGATTTTAATTCTGAGCCTGCCAGTGAAGATGACACAAATGTTGAATTGGGAGTTTCTGTTGATGGGTTGTGTGATTCTGAAATAGAGAAGGGATTTGAATATAGTGAAGCGAAATTAGAGAAGGATGTGGTGAAAAATGTTGAATTTGGTCAAGCTGATTTAGAACTGATGAGGCCTAGTTCTAGCAAGAAAGCAAGGTTTGATGTTCATGACACTGAATTGGAGGTGAATTCTTGTGATAGAACAAACTTCACTAAGTCTAGTTCTGGGATCTTAAAGAATTCTCCAAAGGAAAGCAAGTATAAGTGTAGGACCTGCAACAAGATCTTTCATTCTTACCAAGCTCTTGGAGGTCACAGAACTAGCCATAGGACAATCACTGGCAGCTCTCCGCTGAAGGTAGAGAGCTGCGAAAAGGGCATCCAGACAAACGTTTTACCCGAAACTGAAGCTAATTTCAAGCTTGTCAAGGATGAATGCAATGAGAACTCAATTGAGGATGGGCTTGGTGGAGTGTCCGTGACACATAACGTGTTCAAAAGGAGCAAGGAGCATGAGTGCCCGGTCTGCTTCAAGGTTTTTGCTTCAGGCCAAGCTTTGGGTGGTCACAAGAGGGCTCATTACATTGGTTTAACCGAAAGCAGAGCCAAAGAGACTGTAATAATAAAGCAAGAACTTCTTGATGTTCACACTAGTTTTGATCTTAATCTCCCTGTTAAAGAGGCCGATGGTGATGTTTCGTTCAATCTATGGTGGGTTGGCAGTGATCACAAGCGTGAGCCGATAGTGATCTCTAACTGACAACATCGTTCCGATCCATTGTTTGCCTGAAGTTTGAAGGTTGTAAAGACAATTTGATGGATTTTGCTACAGTTTTTAGGATAAACCATATAAGAGGTAAAACTTTCCTTTTCTCTTCCATTTCCATGTCTAGTTTTGATTTTCTGTCTGGAAAAGTCTCACTATTGCAAAATTGGAGCTGATCGACATGTCTTTATTTGGAACTTCAAAATTGTAATTGAAACTTGTCTTCTTGCACTTTACCAAATCTATTAATAGATAAGCAAGAAATTATTAGTTGATCTCAACTGAATTTTAGCTTTGAGTTCTCAAATTCTCATTCCAAACCTCAAGAACAGTGGATATCATGATGTTCTTCTTATTAGGATTTTTGAAAATTGAGAGAATTGATTTATCTGATTACTTTGCAGTTAGAGTGGTTGAAAGTGATTAATTTGTTAAGTTGGAAGGAAACAAGGTTGATGTACCTCAAAACAATATAAAAATGCACAAATAGATATAGCATATGAGCTGAAGGTGGTTGTTTAGTCACCTACCATATAAACATGACAACCATCTCACTTCCATGTCTTTTCCTTTGAATTGGTAGGCTATAAAAACTCATTCATATTCTTTGTTTTACCTCTCTCTCTGTGTCATTTGTTTATTTGTATATCTTCTTCTTATGCTTGCAACTATGTAGAGTGACCTGTATACAGTGTTGAGTGCTATTCTTTAGGAACCTTGCCTTTATCCAAAAGAGAGGAGAAAGAAAAAAAAAATAATAAATAAGTCTCAATAACTACTGTGTCAGTGCCAAGTTTTAGTCGAATTATGAATAAGGTTTGTGATTAAACAATTTATTCATAATCATCCTAAACTTTGCTATTGTTTTAGCTGATTTGTTTTCACTTAACAACCTGACTTGGTCAAATACAATTATATATATTACAAGCTTAACTATATGCTGGATCACCCTAATGTCAAATAGCATGCTTGGAATCTGCCTTGTTTCATCTTTCAGTTGACCTTAAGCTAGGTTTTGTGCAACTGAAAGAATTTTTTTTTTAAAAAAAATGGAGAGAAAAAAGAAAAAGAAAATTAAAAAAAGTGGATCTCCTTGAGAAGTTTCCTAAGAAAACTTTAGGTAAAACACAGGCAGTGGGATGGGGACCATATATATATATCTCATGTCTGCATCTTTTCCTTCTGTTTGGTGATCCAAAAAGTATAATACAATTACTTTGATTACTGTACTGGTCTCTCTCTCTCTCTCTCTCACACACACACACACACAAACACTTTTTAAATATGTTATGTTTCTATGCTAGAAGTTAAATAAGCAGATGGACCTAATTACAGTGTTGTGAGATCAATTTTCTTATGCCTTTGCCTTCAATCAAAAGAAAATGGTCCCTCCATACTTTAAAACTGCAATGAGTGTGAATGTATGCACCAAATGGATGCACAAGTAGCATTGCTTGTAAAGAAACAACTTACTCATGGAAAGCTCAGTCTACGCAGTTGTTTGGCTTATTGTAGTTCGTTCAGTAGCATATGAACTTCTAATTGAAGCTTATGTTTAATTCTTTGTCTCCTAGGGGGCCAAACTTAAGTTGTACCTAGATCTACTTGATAGAAGAGAATTCCTTTTTGCCCGTGTTGTGCACCAAAACGGTGCCATTTTTGTGCACAACAAGCATTGGATCCCCTCCCCGCACAGGAGGGGATCCGGGTCCCTACTTGGTTGTGCATGATTTAAAAGCTTTCTTATTCGTGCCTGTGCACCAAAATGACACTGTTTTGGTGTTGGATTGAGGGGATCTGGGTCCCTACTTGATTATGATCGACGTACAAGCTTTAATTTCTTTCAACTGCAACACATCCAAGAGAAACTTCTTTTTTTTTTTTTGTATGACACCTTTGTTTTGTGTGTGTGTATTTAATCTTTGATAAATGCTCTTTTAATCAGCCACATTTTATTTTTCAAATAAGGCTTTCTTTTGTGTATGTGTGTGTTTGCTTTGACAGAAAGTGTGGAGTATTGTACACCTTAGCCCCACTATGTGTGGGACTAGAATTTTTTGGGGGATATTATTGTATTTTTCACACTTGTTTTGTATCCATAATTCTATAGGAGCACATTGGGGTGGCAATATTCATTCTGAACTCCGCAATTTTGACTTAATAGATTTTTGGCTAAACTACTTAAATTCGTGTGTTCTTGTTTGTATTCTTATTTCTTTTTCTGTTAAATTTCACAACATGTGTTTGTGTGTTGAAGAATGGGACTAGGAATCCCGAATTTATCATTTCTAATTTAATTGCTGAGACAAAGAAATTGAAGCTTGAAACCAATATTGAGAATTGCTAGTTAAGACTAAGTTGAGCTTGTAACCAGGTCAAATTTGAGTAAGCTTATAACTAACTCTGCTGAATTTCACATTTAATTGCTGGATGTGCCCCCAAACTTACTCTACACACACTGAATTTCAGTGTGTGCATGGAGGTCTAAAGAAATAAACATTGTACATAGTGGACTGATACTAATGTTTGGTCATATTAGTTCATGTGAGATGGGCCCCCTATTTTTTTAGGCTTTGAGGTTGCAATTCAAGTATAGGATTTGATTGCTTTCTTTGGTTAGTCAGCTGAGCATGGGCTCTCAACTTTCTTCTTTTGCTTTTTTTTTTTTTTTTTCAATAATGACCTCTCAATTCTCAATTCTCAATTCTCAATTCTCAATTTTTATTTTAATGAGAAATCGATCCAATAAAGTGCCATTTAGACTCTTACTTCAATGTCAATTTCGAATATTTGTAATCACTTGCAAATTCCTTATCACTTAAATTATGATTAGAATTTGAAGCTTCAAAATGATTCAATTCCGTCATTTGGGTAAATAGTTAAGGAGTTTCTCAATTCTCAAATTGTACAAGTGTGAATCAAATTTTTAATCTTTTACCTTTTAGTTTTGAGAAACTTGTTAAACCGTCACCTAATTCAATAACAAGGAAGTTGACAATGAACTTAAAACTTGTCAACAATTCTATTACAGCATACAAATTTGTATTCATTATTATCGTATCATATAATTAATTCAAATTAAAATAATCTGAATCAACTATTTGAATTTGAAATTAGAGAAAATTTGATTGAAAGATTGAAAAAAATTGTTCAAATTCCAAATCTAAGTCCTACTATACTTTTTAAACGCAACATGATTGAAATCCAGTCATCTCAGCTAAATTGGGAAGGAGAATCTCCCTCGGTCAATTTTTATTACCATAGAACATTTCCTTCCAAATCAAAAGTTTTTACCAAAAATTTTATAAAAAAAAAATAATAGTAAATAAAAAATAATAATAATAAAACTAGCAGATCTGGGTCAAAATTGGGCCTATGCAAATTACTATTAGGACTTTGGTGTGCTGTAGCAAAATGCTGCTGTACAAGACAACTCTTTTACGTGGGCCTATGCAACAAAACTTTGGGCCAATTTTTAGTGGGCCTTAGCAAAATTTCGCTAGCGTTGTCTGATCGCATACCATTCGAGTAATTTCTCCTTCAACGAGACAATACAGATTTTAGTGAGAGAAGACTCTCTCTCTCTCTCTAAAAGCCTGAATAATTTCCCATGGAGTACACCAGGTGGACTGAAATGTTACACATGCCACCACCGAACCCTAACCCTAACCCACCACCACCCAGAGACCTCTATTCTCATCATCCCTACACCCGTTACCCATCCCACTACTCTTTCAATCCGCAAAACTCTAACCCTAACCGTAACCGTCGCCTACCTAATGACCTTTACGAATCGCATGAAACCCTTTACAGAATCGGATGCGAAACAGGGTTTAGGCGACCTGGGATTGATCCATATCATTTCTTGAGCCCATTACTACACAGACATGGTGATGGGTATGAAGTTCACTCTTCCAATGTGGCCTATGCTCGACACACCACAATTGATGCGGGCTCAATGGTGGTTCCATCTGCGTATTATCAAGAGCCAAGTGGGTCAGGTGGTGCGCACAATTGGGGGACGAACGAGTTGGTTCGGCGATATGCAACTGTGAGTGTTTTTTTTTTTTTTTGAAGATGTGCTTAGTGCTTTAACTTTTTTATTTTAATGCAAATTAGTGTATGAAAAGGTTATGAACACAATGACAGAAATGAGTTCATATGAACAAAATTCAGGGATGGTTGAGGAGAGATTGTTTTTTTGCTTACTATCAAGATATATTCTACATTGTGTTGAATTTATATTTGTCTGGCATATGCAACTGTTTGTGTGTTGTTTTTTTGCAACTGTTTTTGTGTTGATTTTTGTTTGGAAGATTTGCTTAGTATTTTATTTTATTTTTATGTTGTACAAATCAGTGTATGAAAAGGGTATGAACACAATGAACAAAATTCAGGGATGGTTGAGGAAAGATTAAATTTTTGTACTAATAATCAAGAGATATTCTGCATTGTATTGAATTTATATTTGTCTGTTTGTGTGTACTCTGTTGCCTTTTAACACACACTCGCACCCGATACACTACCCGAGTTGAGGTAACATAGGTGAGGATATGTGCAATGTATATGGCCAAGTTAATCGGAAACCTATGTCATGACCAAATGCTCTCTTTTTGAAGTGGCAATGTCCAGTGCCCACAAAGCATAGCCTTGATGCTTTTGAAAAAATCATATGTTTTAGGATTCTATCTTGAGGGTGGGCCCCTAGGCGCAACAGAAAGGTTGCTCCATTGTGACGTGGAGGTCACGGGGTCGAAACCGGAAACAGCCTCTCCATACGGAGGTAAGGGTGCGTATATCTAAACCCCCCGACCCCGCAATGGTGGGAACGACGTGCACTAGGCTAGCCTTTTTTTAGATTTTTATTCTACTTGTTATTCATTAATTATCCCCAATTATGGATACTTGCAAAGGTTGCAAGATATGGGGTCTGGTAGAGTCTCTCTCTTCCTCTCTTATCTATGTTATTCCATACTTAGATTAAACTCTTTGATATTTTTTGTTGTAATGGAGTCAAATGAAGCTTTTTCATAATTTGTACAATGAGTTGTAAATGCTCTGTTCGGTATGGTTGGGTTGTAAAGAATGATTGACATCCACCATCTTCAAGGATGTGTATTGTTATTGTATACTTAACAATACACATCCTTGATCCAAAATTTTGATTTACAAGTCCATGCATGCGTGTAAATGGATATGCTTGTTTAGGAAAACTTTTCATAGCCTTGAGATTCCCCGATTGTACCACCCATGGTTACTAGATAAATCCCTAGATCACTTTTTCTTAATGCATTTTTTTTGGGGGGTAAATTTTTGTTTCATAAAACCACATTTAGCAACCTTAATATAGTTTCTTGTTTTATTCTTTTGAGAAGTAACATATGATAAGATGAGTTGGAATCTATACTTGACCTTTAATCATAAATAGTCTTATGATCTACAATTATTGCTTAATAGAATTATCTAATAATAAGTTTCTTTATGGGATTATTTAATAAATGACAACTTATATATGCTATATTACAAAGTGACCGTATTAAAAAATAATGAGTGTATAAAGTCACTTTAACACCATATATTACAAATACGACAACTTTACACGAGTAATTTCGCATTTGACAAAAACCTATACATTTGGGTCCAAATTACCCCTAATCTATAATCCTAATTACCTCTTCCTCAAAGGGGCAAAGAAGATTTGAGAAAGAGTGATGAACAAGAGAGTTCGCAAGACATGGCTATCAAATATGTTCATCAAAGCATTGGTTGGTGAATTTACGAAAGTATTAGTGTAGTTGTCCTGCAATTTACAAGTCAAGCTGGCCTTTCTCAAGGAAAACAAGAGGAAAAAAGGAAAATGTGATAAACTAATTTTGGTATTGAAAAGGATCCACAAATCTAAGTCTCATATTTCCTTATTTTTCTCAAACCCGTTATCCACTCTAATACATATACATATACCTATACATACATTCATATAGATCTATACACTGGCAAGTAGGCAACCTACCAGCAAACCCATCCACAGCCAGCGCCATCGATGTTGCGAGATTCCCTCACTTGCCAAACACCATCTTCCTCTCTTTCTTCATCAGCCTAACACCAATTTCTCTCACTAGGTTTCTTTTTCTTTAACAAACCGTCTCTCAGCCGCAACCCACTCTTTCTTTCTTAAACCAAATATCATCAAGATTTTCTCTTTCAAAAAATTTCCTCTTACCCGCAAGCGCGCTCTCTTTCCCAAGCCCATTCACCATACAAGACAAACCCATTTTTTGTTCTTTCTTTCTATAAGTTCTCTTCACTTCCCGGCCGAATCTCTCTCTCTCTAATCCACATCGGTCCTCCCAAAAATTTTACACCTTTTTTATTTTGAAACCCTAAAATCCCTTTTCTCTTTTTCACATTGCCGCCGCCGTTTTCAAATAATCAGTCGTCTCATCACTGTTAGAGTACTGACATTTCGTCACCGTTGTTTTACCGACATCTCGCTGCACTGCTCGTTGGCGCCTTGTACGCGGTCATTGACGCAGGGGTTTGCCTGTACAACTTTATTTGCTTTGCCCTAAATATAGAACAAGGGTATTGTAAATAATGAAATTTCACCCCAATAATTGGTCAAACCTAGAGCCTCATTTGGGCAAAATAAGGACCATTGCCCATTATTTTGCACTCTTTCCATAAAG